>PVKP010033984.1:0-24608 GCA_004027715.1 Plecturocebus donacophilus | reverse complement strand
CAGAATGAAGGGCCCAGGGCAGGAAGGGGGCATGAACGGAGGGTCTGAAGGCTTGGGGCCTCACCCTTCCCGTCTGTGCCAGACGCGTCCTGGAGATGCCGGATGGACCTGGGACAGGTAGGGGACACAGGGTGTGGTCGGTGAGGACATCGCCCATGGGCATGGGGCAGGGCCTCGGCCCAGGGGCAGGGTCCTCACCAGACAACGGGGAAGAGGATGGCGCCGCAGCAGATGAGGTCCACCAGGAACAGAATCTCCTTCCATAGCCCATAGTCGCTGGAGCCCTCCTCTCGGGACTCAATGATGATATAGGCCACGTTGGCCAGGACCTGCGCGAGCGGTGGGTTGGGTGGGCACTGCCCGGCCTGCTTCCCTCCATGCCCAACGCCCCATTCAGCCCTCCCCCGCTCCCTGCTCCATCCGCACCTGCAGGGGGATCACGATCCCAAAGACCTTCTTCTCCTTATCGGACAGGACGTACTTGATGAAGGCCCAGCCTGAGCCAATCAGGGCGATGGTGATGAAGAGGAGGGCGCCCTTCAGCCTGGGGAAGCAGGGGAGGGCGTGATGATGCGGTGGGGGCCCGCCCTTCCCTGACCGCCCCCCCAGCTACACTACTCACAGGTGTGTGATGTAGTGCATGATGGCGAGGCCCTCGATGGGGTGGCCCTGGCTGTTGATGAAGTAGTAGTTGATCTGGGGGTGGATGGACAGACGGACAGTGAGGCGGACGGAGGGGTGGGAGGACGGTGATGGTGGTGGGGGATTAGGAACACGGACCACCACCATCAGATGGGTGGTCAGAAAGCTGAATACTGAGGACGGTGCATAGGACTCAAAAATGGTAATTGGGGCTGAAAAAATGGAGGGAACGGTCACAGCTGGAGGGGCGAACTGTTGGACAATCAATGAGGCAGACAGTCACAGCTGAAGCAAGGGACAGTAGTGGACAGAGCTGCCCAGAAGGACTGGCGGACAGACAGAGGGGACGGGCAGTGGGCCACATTGGTAAGATGGGTGGACACATGGATAGCTGGCGGATGGCCCTCCCACAAGCCCGGGGTCTGCAGAGCCTTGGGGGATGGCCCGGATGGTCTCTTCCAGCCCAGCCCCGCCACTCCCTGGTCCAAGGCTCTCACGCTGTGGAAGAGCAGAGAGATGCTCTTGGTGAAGGCCAAGGCCGCCATGAGCCAGTGGATCTTGAAGACGCTGTACCTGGTGGGAGGGTCAGGGAGAGATGGGGGCGGGGGCATCAGCCGGGGATAGGGATGGGGGTCTGGTGAAGGGAAGTGGGGGACCCCCAGGGGCGGGGCATTACGTGTTCCTGCAGAGGATGGACACCCAGAAGATGCCAGCAGCCAGAAAGCAGACGGACATGACCATGTAGAGCTTGAAAAGGGGCATCTCCGCCGCTGACAGGAAGCCATCAGGGTTCTTCTCCCGGATCGTCACCTGGGGAGGAGGCAGTGGTGGGTGGCGGTGGGGACACAGCCCTGCCTCTGGCCTTGGAGAGCAGCGAGTGAGGGTCTCTCTCCTGCTTTTTTTTTTTCAGATGAAGTCTCACTCTGTCTCCAGGCTGGAGTGCAATGGCACGATCTCGGCTCATTGTAACCTCTGCCGCCCAGGTTCAAGCGATTCTCCTGCCTCAGCCTCCGGAGTGGCTGGGACTACAGGCATGTGCCACGACGCCCAGCTAATTTTTGTATTTTCAGTAGAGATGGGGTTTCACCATGTTGGACAGGATGGTCTCGCTCTCTTGACCTCGTGATCCGCCTGCCCTGGACTCCCAAGGTGCTGGGATTACAGGCATGAGCCACAGTGCCCGGCCAGCTCTCCCACTTTCTACTGGGCCTCAGTTGGCCCCATCTCTTGAATGGGTGTAACAGCTCCCACTTCGCACCTGGGAGGGCTGGGAGAAGCTAAGCAGGGTGTAGTGCTCCTGGTCCACAGTGGGTGCTCCCCGGCACTGCTGCCCTCCCCTCCGCTCACCGTGAGATCGAATGGACGCTCCTTTCCCGGCACCGAGTTGTTGCAGTTGTGGAAGTTCAGGCTGTACTGGCCTTCCTCTGCCTGAGAGCCAATCACCACATGGAACTGGGCCAGGGGAGAGAGGAGGGCTCAGCTTGGGGGTCGCATGCTCTGGGGTGATGGGAGGGCCGCAGGCGCTACAGACACTCACACTGAAGTTGTAGGAGTTGTTCAGGTGGCTTAGGCCCAACACCAGCTCCTTGTCCTTCCCGCTAGGACTCTGAAGGGACAGAGCCCCTCCATCAGCTGGCGCTGGGTCCCGGTGGCCCCAGGGGTGTGCCTTCTTCCCTCCTGCCCCGCCTCCCCCAAACCTGAGACACTGTGGGTATTGACTTGGGCTTGCTGGCTGTAGAGGTCCCTGGAAGAGACCGGGGAGTGATTTTCAGAGATGGATGGATAGAGGGATGTCGGGAAAATGGAGTGGCGGGTGCAGAGGGCAGACCTGCCCATCCACCCCTGCCTGCACAGCCAGGCTGACTCACCACTATCCACCTTGCGGGGGACTGTGGGCTCTGGCTTCGGGAGTCCTGGTTCAGAGGGCACATCGGGGAGGAGCCCGGGAAAGATGAGTAATTTCTTCTGCTCTCCATATTTCCGCACCTGGACTCTGGGGTGAGGGGTGGGGTGGGGAATGAGGCTGGGAGGCTGAACCTGGGGTCAGGCACGCAAGCCGGGGCAAAGGACTCAGTGGCCTCTGGGACCCTCTGCGTGTCCTCCCTGCAGGGCAGGGTCCAGCCGAGTCAGTTATCACTGAGTTTCAGCATTTGGTTCCCACCGGTCAAGGTGGCTGCTGCCTTCACATGCTGCCCGCACCAGCAATCATTTGTCATTTCCCATAGCAATCTACTCTTTTTCTCTTCTCTTTAGAGACAGGGTCTTGCTCTGTTGCCCAAGCTGGAGCACTGTGGTGCAATCACAGCTCACTGCAGCCTCAAATTCCTGGGATCAGGCAATCCTCCCACCTCAGCCTCCGGAGTAGATGGACCACAGGCACACGCCACCAGGCTTGGCTAATTTTTCATTTTTTGAGATGGAGTCTTGCTCTGTTGCCCAGGCTGGAGCCCCGTGGCATGATCTTGGCCCACTGCAACCTCCACCTCCTGGGTTTAAGCAATTGTCCTGCCTCAGTCTCCTGAGTAGCTGGAGCTACAGGTGTGTGCCACCATGCCCAGCTAACTTTTGTATTTTTAGTAGAGACGGGGTTTTACTGTGCTAGCCAGGATGGTCTTGATCCCCTGGCCTCATGATCTGCCTGGCTCATCCTCCAAGAGTGCTGGGATTACGGATGTGAGCCACCGCACCTGCCCTAATTTTTACATTTTGTATAGCAGGGTGGTGGTCTCCCTATGTTGCCCAGGCTGGTCTTGAACGCCTGGATTCAAGTGATCCTCCAGCTCAGCCAGCCTCCCAAAGCACTGGAATTAATGGCATGAGCTACTGTGGCCAGTCCTACTTCATTATTATTATTTGAGACGGGCTCTCCAGGCTGGAGTGCAGCAGTGCAATCTTGGCTCACTGCAACCTCCACCTCCCCAGCTCAAGCAATCCTCCCATCTCAGCTTCCAGAGTAGCTGGGACTACAGGCATGTGCCACCAAGCCTGGTTAATTTCTGTATTTTTTTTTTTTTTGGTGGAGACAAGGTAAAGTTGCAGCAGGGTGGTCTATAATTGCTGGGCTCAAGGATCCGTCTACCTCGGCCTCCAAAGTGCTGGGATTAGAGGCATGAGCTACTGCCCCTGCCCTAAGTGTATCATTCAAAAAGGAAACACTGTATCTACAGAGAGGCAACATGGTATTGTCAGACCCTGGTCCCAGGCTGCCTAGTTCCGCATCCCAGTTCCTGGGACTCAGTTTTCTCCTCTGAAGAGTGGAGATGATTGAAGGGTAAGGAATGGATGAATGAACGTGTTAAAGCTCCAGGACACGGCCTGGCACATCGGAAGCATTCAATATGGACGAGCAATCGTTATTCATTCTCACAACAATGCTCTGTATCCAGGTCTGCTGCCCTCCAACACCCATACAGGCCGAGTCCCTCTCTCCTTCCTTCCAATAATCACAAGGCTTGAAGGCAAAAGTAAAAGTAAGCAGTTTCCTCTCTCTTTGCCGCTCATGCCACTCGATCAGCCCAGGTGTCTGGGGGCCTCAGAGCGGGGAAACGCAAATGAAGGATCTGAGTGAGCCCGGTCCCCGACTCACTGTAGCTCCTTGGTGTTGATGAGGAAGAGGACCAGGAAGCTGCTACTGTTTTTCTGGAGAGGGCAGTCCTGGAAATCCTGGGTCTGGGGGGTGGGCAGGAGGGAGTCTTGGTTACTCCTCCCCTGGCCCAGCTCTACCCTGTCTCCCTCCCTGTCCACCCGGGAGCTCTTTCTGCTCCTGCCTCTGAGAGAGAACGGGGCCTTTGAGTTACAGGTGCAGAAGATGGACACCAAGCCCTCCCTCCAGCCCCTTCTCCCTCTTTCCCCATTCCCTCCACTCACTGAATACGAGCGCACTCTGCCAGATCGAACCCGGCTGAGACTGAACCCCACCTGGTGCATGGAAAAAACGGGGAGAGTGTGAGGGGACAGTAGTGACCTCCCAGCCATCCCTTTCAGTAGCAACAGAAACCTAACCTTACATTGACTGAACATCTACTATGTGCTAGATCCCACAAACTCTCTTTCTTTTTCAGAATCAGGGTGGAAGGTGAACCTCATTCTGCTGCCCAAGCTGGAATACAGTGGCAGGATCACAGCACACTGCAGCCTCGAACTCCCAGGGATCCTCTCACCTCGGCCTCCCAACTAGCTGGGACTACAGGCACACCTCACCATGCCTGGTGACTTTTTTTTTTTGAGATGGAGTCTCGCTGTGGCCTAGGCTGCAGTGCAATGGCACAATCTCGGCTCACTGCAACCTCCGCCTCCCGGGTTCAAGTGATTTTCCTGCTGCAGCCTCCTGAAGTAGCTGGGATTACAGGTGCCCACCACCACACCCGGCTGATTTTTGTATTTTTAGTAGAGATGGGGTTTTGCCATGTTGGCCAGGCTGTCTCAGACTCCTGACCTCAAGCAATCCACCCGCCTCAGCCTCCCAAAGTGTTGGGATTACAAGCGTGAGCCACTGTGCCCGGATGCCTGGCTAACTTTTAAAACTTTTTGTAGAGACAGGGTCTAACTATGTTGCCCAGGCTTGTCTCAAACTCCTGGCCTCAAGCAATCCTCCCACCTTGGCCTCCCAAAGTGCTAGGACTACAAAGCATGAGCCACCGCACCCCACCTGTCCCCCAGCTCCTAAGAAAAGTGCCTAGCACATGCTGTGTAAGACATTATTATTCCCAGTACAGATGAGTAAACCGAGGCTCTGAGAGATCACGGGACTTGCACAGATCACATGGGTAGAAGCAGAGCTGGGAACCCAGAACCGGGGGGTTGCACCCTGCTCTCCTCCAGCAAACTCCTCAAGGCCTCTCACCAGCAGGGACTTCTCTTCTGCCTCCCGGAGGCCCAGCCGCAGGAGGCTCAAGTCCACCTCCAGGGAGCCATTGGTGTAGAAACCAAAGCTGTTCAGCTGGATGTTTGCTCGCTTCTCCCCCTGCCGGAGACCAAAGCAGAGGCAGTTCAAACCGCTTCAGCCTGCCCAGCCCCAGGGACCTGGCACGAGCCCCGCCCCCCCAAGGGCGTCCTGGTACCCCTCTATTTAGGACAGGCCCAGAGGATGAATAGAGAAAGTTGAGAAGGACTTCCTCCTTGCAGGGAAAGGGTGGCCTTGGATTCCCCTTCTCCGACCTCTGTTCTGAGAGCCAGGAACAGAGATTCTGGGGCACCTGGAAGTCCCCCTACGGGGGTGAGCACCACCCGCAGGGCAGTTGTTCACCTTGGTGTGCCTGGCCTTCACCTCTCGTAAGAATTTCTAGATTGCAGCTGAGCTCCCAGCAGCATTTCAACAGAACCCCCCAAATCCCATTAAGTGGCCAGAGGACCCCACTCCATAGCCTCCCAGGACCCCGCTGTGCGGCTCCGGGTTCCCCAGTGCCCCAAAAGGGATTTCAAGAATGTAAACGACTAAGACTCAGCGTGGGGGGGAGGATGGCCCCAAGAGATGGAGCCCCGCCCCCGAAGGGAGGGGCCCGACCCTAGCGAGGCGGCCTGGCAACTCCATTCGGAGAACGGAAGGGGATCCCGGGACTAGACCACTCCGGGCCGGGAAACGGGGGGCGCCGGACCACTCCATCCCGCGTCGGGGGTAGGGGAGGCCGGACGAGACCAATCCAAGCCAGGGGGCTTCTCCGAGACAAAGTTGCGCCCACCCCACCCCAGACCCCCGCGCAGCAGGTCTCACCGTCAGCGCCAGCCGGTGGATGCGCCCGGAGCAGCTGCCCAGCAGCAGCAGCAGAAGTAGCCGCTGCCCCAACTCCGCGGGGCTCCCACCGCGGAGCCCCCTCCTCTCGCTCACTGCCATCTCTGGAGCCACCGCCTCCCTAACTCCGCCTCTGGCTTCCAAGCCCGCCCACCGGTGAGCCAATCGCCGCACGGCGGGGCCCGGAGCTTCGGAGTTTCCAGCCCGCCAACCAATCAGCAATTGCCTCTCCGCAAGCCCGCCTTCCTACGACATCCGATGGACAGCACTTGTTCCGAATGGGAGTGTCGATAGCGCTTAACCGCGCTCTCACCCTCACCAATCGCTATAAAGATTGTCCAGGATGTGCTTTGATAAGCAGTTTATCTAACCAATTATGATAGATCTGATATCCGGCCTTGAAGCGGAATTTCTCCACCCACTCTTAACGGTCCAGGACTACACTACCCAGAATGCAGCGGAAGCAGAAGAGCGCAGCAAAGCATTAAATAAACTACATTTCCCAGTACCCCCAAAGACGGACTTGGTCTTCTTTCCCTAGGGAAGTGGCTCCCAGCCAGAGCTCAGGCTTTTGGTAAACACACGCATCTGTTCAGGCCTGACCTGTTTTCCTAATCTTCCTGGTCCACAGAGAGGCCTAAAGCTGGCCTCAGGTTAAACTTTGACCCTAGGATGACCTGTGACCCCAAGCTGAGACCCCAGCCTTAGGCTAAGCCTCCTATTCCAGAGTGAGGCAATTGGAGCCCCACTGCCAGATTCCGGGCTAGACTGGACTTCGGGCTGAACCCTAACCCCAGGTGAACTCCCTCCCTGCAGTTGAGCCCCAGCTTCAGCCTGAAACTCTGACACCCATTCGCCCCCCCACCCCCTACCATATACTGAGGCTTAATCTCTGGTTTAGACCACCGATCTGGACTAGTCCTGACTCCAGACTGGACCTGAACCCTGGATTGCTAATCCGTCTGGTTAAACCTCCGACCTCAGTTTGAGACCCAATCCCCACCGTGGTGCTGACCTGGGCTGAACCCTAATTCCAGTTTGAGTTTCTGACCAGAGTTGAGCTCAGAACTTTGCTAGGCTGAGCCCCCATTTCAGACGAGCCACTGAACTCACTGCATTCAATTGCCCAACTGCGATCAGACGTTTTCTAGCTCAGAAGCCACCAGCAGGTGGGGCCAGGTCCCAGCAGAACCATGTGTGGGCTTCCAAAGCTCTCCTCCTGGGTTCCCCCGTATCTCTCTGTCCTGGGATCCTGGGTGCTCTGTATAAGAGGAACATATCCTCAAAGGCCCCCCTGCAATACACCCTGCCTTCTCTAACTACAGAGAAAGGGCCAAAGGCTGGAGAGAATAGGGGTGGGAATCCCCGGTGCCTCCTCTCCTCTTTCATCCCAGCACCTCAAAGGGATTTATAAGGTGTGAACAGACTTTTATGGGAGAGGTGACAAACTTCCCTTCCCCTGGGCCCCAGACGTCTGGGGGAGGGGCGGAGTAGGAATCCCAGGGGCAGTACTGAGAATTCAACCAGATTCAACCTCCATGGATGAGACTGGAAAACGGGCAGATGCAGGCACGAACTGAACCGCAGCTGGTGAAGGGCCTGGGCCTCGCATCCCAAGGACAGCCCGTCCTCAGTTTCCCAGCGGAGACTCTGGGAAAGGGAAGGCAGGATGCGGTGAGGGAGCTAATGGACCCGGCCTTGGCGGAGGCGCGTCCTGGGCTGGATCGAAGTCCTCATCCGCCCTGTGGCCGGAGGGACCAGACCATTAGTGGGACTAACCTAGACGCCTGGAGCCAGGCCGGCTCGCAAGAACGGGGTGACCTCAGGTTCCCCCTGCAACGGGGTTGAGGAAGGACTTCTTGGGTTTGGGGTTTTAGTGCCTTGGCCCTTTAAGGAATAATTGCGGAGAAAGGGGAAACGGAGATAGGAAGAACCGTTTGGAGCGGGGAAGGAAGACGTGAGGACGAGAGGGGCTCCGGGGACTTGGAAAAATGGATGGGGGTTCTTTAAGGGGTCGGTCCAGCGGCGTCGAGCGACACCTTTGCTTTAAAAGGGGCGGAGCGTCCGTTGGGCCCCGCCTTCTTGGGGGCCCCGCCCCTGAAGCACAGGGCTTGGGCTCCGCGCGGGCGGGGGCGTGGCAGACGTGCAGGGGGGCGTGGACAAGCGTGCAGAGGGGCGTGGAAGAGTCTGGGGCAGGGGTAGGCGGGGCCGGGCGGGGTGGGGCGGGGCCAGGCGCACCGCCCTGGGCAGAGTCTCCCCCGGGAGGGCGGCGGGCGGCGGGCGGCGGGGACCGGGCGCGGTGGTGGCTGCGGCGGCGGGAGCAGCATGGATTGGGGCACTGAGCTGTGGGTAAGTCCGATCGTCCCGCCTCTAAGTTCCCACTTGCTGGGGTCCAGGTACCCCCGCTTTTGTCCCCTGCATATCTTAGAGGGGGATTCCGCGCCTTTCCCTTCCACCGACCCGTGGGTCCCCGCCCTCCACCCTTCGCCCTCTCTCGGAGTTTATCTGGGAGTCTCAGCACGTTCAGGGGCGAAAGGCGACTTTCCCGGACCGGCGTGGGGAAACCGAGGCACAGGGTTGAGAGTGAGGCGGGCAGAAGGAATCCTGGGGCCAGGCCGGGGCGGCTGGGAGAGGTCACCTATTTTGGGCGCCCTGGCCGGGCAGGCGGCTTATCTTACGGCCCCTGGGTCCCTGCCCGTCGTCCTCCTGTCCGGCAGGGAGGGGGGAGGGGACCCTCTGGTCACCCTCATCCCCACCCACGTGGGACCTAGAAGTCCTCTCCGCCCTTTCCCTCGCCTTTAATTAATACCTAGGGGCTGGGGACGCTCCTGGCGGGGAAGGGGGATGCTAAGCTCTGCTTGACCCCCTCTCCCTGGCTTCCCCCTTCTAGCCCCAGGCCCAGGGCGGGACCGCCCACTGGTCGCCTCTAACCTCAGCCCTGGAAGCCCCAGAAATTTCCCCCTATCCAGCCGGACCTCTGACCCCTCCCATTCCTGGGGGCGGTGGAATCCCTGAGTTCTTAGTGCAGCGGGGGTAACCAGACCGCCATCCCGTCCTCCAACTCTGCGATTTCTTTTGGAGGTGTAGTGGGGTCAGTGGGGGAAATTGAGGCACCCACTGGGGGATCCCGGGAGGCAGGGAGATTCAAAGAACCTGGTGCCTGCCCCCTGGCCGCTCAGGGGCCCCCAGTCTGCGAGGAACCCTTCCCCTCTGGCCTAGACTCAAGCTGGGCCGGCCGGATTTTCCGGAATCCGGGGGGATTAGGGGAGCCCGTGCTGGGGGAGTGGCTCTGCTCCCTTCCACGCCCCTCTTGGCGGTCTTCAGTCGGAGACCCTCATCTCCCGGCCGGGATGGCTGGGGCTTGGGCGCTGTTCTCCGGCCCTTCCCGGGAAGGGGAGGGGGTTCCCGCCAGTTTCCTGCCTCCCCCCGCGCCATGCCGGGGCGGCGCCGGGAAGCCACTCCTCCTAGGAGCGCAGAGCCTTGGGGCTCCCTGGGAGTCTGGTCGGCGGGCTGTGGGGTCCCAAGATCGTGACCCTGGCCCCCCTCCCCTCCTACCCCACCCTGCCCCCTGCCAGGATCAGTTCGAGGTGCTCGAGCGCCACACGCAGTGGGGTCTGGACCTGTTGGACAGATACGTAAAGTTCGTGAAAGAACGCACCGAGGTGGAACAAGCTTACGCCAAGCAACTGCGGTGAGACCCCGGAGTGGACACTACGGTGGGCGCGCCTGGGGCTTGGGGTAGGGTGGGAGGGCTGTGGGCTCAGCCCTCCTCCCTCTGTCTCCCCTTAGGAGCCTGGTGAAAAAATATCTGCCCAAGAGACCCGCCAAGGATGATCCTGAGTCCAAGTAAGGTTGGAGAGGGGCTAGATTTGGTGCGGGAGGACGGAGCGTGGGTCTCCCTTCCCCTCTCTCGGCTGGGACACCCTACGCTCATCTCACTTCTCTCTAGAGGTGAGAGCTTGGATGTAGGATGCGGGATTATCTGGGTTGGAATCCTGAGTCCACTACTATGTAGACGAATTGCCTTGGGCTTGTGACTCAGGTTCTCTGCCTCTATTTTCCTTAACTATTAAATACTGAGGCCCCAGCAGTTACCAAACCAGTCACTTTAGGCAGATGACTTTCTTTTTGGTGCCTCTGTTTTCTTCGTCTGTGAAATGGGATGATGATGATTGCTCCAGCTTTGTAGGGCTTGCATGAACACGAGCTGAGTGAATGTGTTAAAACAGTGTGCAGTCCGTATTAAATGTCGTAAGGAGCATTTGACTTTGAGTTCTCAGTTCCAAAATCCAAAAAGCCCTGGAAATCAAGTTGTGTTGGTCACTTATTTGGCAGCAACCTGACCTGAAGTAATTTTTTTTGGGTTAGGGGGGGACGGAGTCTTGCTCTGTTTGCCAGGCTGGAGTGCAGTGGCACCATCTCAGCTCCCTGCAACCTCTGCCTCCCGGGTTCAAGCAATTCCCCTGCCTCAGCCTCCCGAGTAGCTGGGACTACAGGCATGCACCACCAGGCCGGGCTTTTTCTTTTCTTTCTTTTTTGTATTTTAGTAGAGATGGGGTTTCACCATATTGGCCAGGATGGTCTCCATCTCCTGACCTTGTGATCCACCTGCCTCGGCCTCCCAAGGTGCTGGGATTACAGGTGTGAGCCACCGAACCTGGCCCGTTTTTTTTTTTTTTTTTTTTTTTAAAGACAGAGTCTCACTCTGTTGCCCAGGCTAGAGTGCAGTGGTGCCATCTGAGCTCACTGCAGCCTCTGCCTCCCAGGTTCAAGTGATTCTCCTGCCTCAGCCTCCCTAGTAGTTGGGACTACAGGCACCTGCCACCATGCCCAGTTAATTTTTGTATTTTTAGTAGAGATGGGGTTTCACCATGTCAGCCAGGCTGTTAATTATAGTTTTGATTTTTATCCCACTTAATGTGAATGTTAACCCCTCTTGTTAAAAAAAAAAAAAAAAAAAACAGATAGGGTGTTTGATTACACAGAGCTATCCCCAACCCCATGGAGATGATGCATAAAAGATGGTATAAGCCTTGTACACCATCTTTAAAAACTGGAAAATTCTAAGTTCCAAAATACATTCAAGGCCCAGTGCGGGGACTCACACCTGTAATCCCAGCACTCTGGGAGGCTGAGGCGGGAAGTGGTGGAGTTCAGGGGGCACTGGAGTTTGAGACCAGCTCGGGCAATGTAACGAGACCTCATCTCAAAAAAAAAAATTAGCCAGGTGTGGTGGCGTGTGCCTGTGGTCTCAGCTGTTTGGGAGGCTGAGGTGAGAGGATCACTTGAGCCCAGGAATTTTGAGGCTGCAGTGAGACAGGATTTTGCCACTGCACTGCAGCCGGGGTGATAGAGCAAGACTCTGTCTCAAAAAAAATAAAAAATGCTAGGGTCTTCATCTCTAACAACAATGACAAAAAAATGCATTCTACTCAAAGGTTGGGGTTAAGGAATATGGACCAGAATTTGTCATCTCTTCAAGGATCAAATTCTTGAGGGTAGGCCAGGTGCAGTGGCTCGCGACTGTAATCCCAGCACTTTGGGAGGCTGAGGCAGGTGGATCACGAGGTCGGGAGTTCAAGACCAGCCTGGCCAACATGGTGAGACTCTGTCTCTACTAAAAATACAAAAGTTATCTGAGTGTGGTGGTGCGCACCTGTAATCTCAGCTCCCAGGAGGCTGAGGCAGGAGAATTGCTTGAACCCGGGAGGCAGAGGTTGCAGTGAGCCGAGGCCACCACACTCCAGCTTGGTCGACAGAGCAAGAAATTCTTGGGACTTAACCCTTTTCCATCTGGAGGTGCATCCTGGGGCATCGGCCTACTCAGGGGGGCCTGACTCCCTGTTCCCCGATTCTCATCCTACCCCAGATTCAGCCAGCAGCAGTCCTTCGTACAGATTCTCCAGGAGGTAAATGACTTTGCCGGCCAGCGGGAGCTGGTGGCCGAGAACCTCAGCGTCCGTGTGTGTCTAGAGCTGACCAAGTACTCGCAAGAGATGAAACAGGAGAGGAAGATGGTGAGGAACCCCCTCTCCACGTCTTGCAAAGGGCTCCTGCTGGAACCCTGTTGAGCCTTTTCGCTCTTCTTTCTGTAGCACTTCCAAGACGGACGCAGGGCCCAGCAGCAGCTGGAAAATGGCTTCAAACAGCTGGAGAATGTGAGTGTGCAGAGGTGGCAGTGACTGGCCTGGAGGCAGAGGGGAAGGGTTGCGGATCACAGAGTCAGGCAGCTGCCCTCTTTATCGGACCTAGCGCTTCCCTCCCCCATAGGCTTCCAGTATGCCCTTGTCCCCTACTTACGAGTGACATCCCAACAATCCCTGAAAGCTGGCTTTCCACCCCACTGTCTTTGGGAGGGTGGCTCCTTCACTCTGGTTCTGTCCCCTGCACAGAGTAAGCGTAAATTTGAGCGGGACTGCCGGGAGGCAGAGAAGGCAGCCCAGACTGCTGAGCGGCTAGACCAGGACATCAACGCCACCAAGGCTGATGTGGAGAAGGTGTGTGTGTCGGGGAGGCAGGGTCTGGGACAGACCTGGGGGAATCCATGTGGGATGTGACCAGAACCTGGCAGTATCCTCCACCTCCGCATTTCCCAGGCCAAGCAGCAAGCCCACCTCCGGAGTCACATGGCAGAAGAAAGCAAAAACGAATATGCGGCTCAACTACAACGCTTCAACCGAGACCAAGCCCACTTCTATTTTTCACAGATGCCCCAGATATTCGATGTGAGTGCTCCCAGTTCTCAGACCTACCTTCCTGAAAGCCCCCAATGTTAAGCAACTCCTACACATTCGTCAAAACCCCAGCTGCAAGGTCTCAGTCCCTAGATTGAAAGTGAATCAGAAACCTATAATAACAGTGAGATGCTGTGCTTTTAGTCCAGCTGTTCTTCTTGCTGGGCGTGGCTTTTACTTATTTGTTTATTTTCTTCTATAGAGAGATGGGGCCCAGGTCTATCACCTAGGCAGGAGTGCGGTGGCGAGATCACAGCTCACTGTAGCCTGGAACCCCTGGGCTCAAGTGACCTTTCTTTCTTTTTGAAATTCCTACTTATTCTAAGCTCCACCTCTAACCACCCTTCTGAAAGGTCTCAAATTTCTCCTCTTCTTTTTTTTATTTTTTGAGATGGAGTCTTGCTCTGTCATCCAGGCTGGAGTGCAGTGGTGCGATCTCAGCTCACTGCAACCTCCGCCTCCTGGGTTCAAGTGATTCTTCTGTCCCAGCCTCCCGAGTAGCTGGGACTATAGGCGCACGGCACCACACCCGGCTAAATTTTGTATTTTTAGTAGAGATGGGGTTTCACCACATTGGCCATGCTGGTCTCAAACTCCTGACCTCACGATCCGCCCGCCTCGGCCTCCCAAAGTGCTGGGATTACAGGAGTGAGCCACTGCGCCCAGCCAAAGTTCCTCTCTTGGTTTTACTCGAGTGCTCCACTCTCTGTCCAGTCCCTGGCCCTGGAAATATCAGGGCTGCTTCCGCTTTTTCTTTAAATCCCTGCCTCTCGTCTCCTTGGAGAAGCCTTTGCCAACCCCCTAGGCAGGCGTCCCCCTCCGCCATCCCCCTGGCACGGTATCTCTCCCCAGCCACACTGGGCTGGAGTCTCTCTTCCCGACTCTGTCTTCCCCTCCAGACTGGCTTGGGGTTGAGGCCAGCGTGGAGTGCGATCATAGTTGCAGAGTGACTCACTGCTTCTAGAACCTCTGTCACCCCTGAGCCCCGCTCTCCCCATCCCTACAGAAGCTCCAGGACATGGATGAACGCCGGGCTATCCACCTGGGTGCCGGGTATGGGCTCCTGTCGGAGGCCGAGCTGGAGGTGGTGCCCATCATCGCCAAGTGTTTGGAGGGCATGAAGGTGGCGGCACATGCCGTGGATCCCAAGAACGTGGGTGCCTGTTCTGGGAACAGTGGGCCGCGGGGTGGGCAGAGGGAGGTCCCCATAAGCAAGGTGCTTGACTGGACATCCCCTGTGCCCCTCCTCCAGGACTCCCAAGTCCTTATAGAGCTGCACAAGTCAGGTTTTGCCCGTCCGGGCGACGTGGAATTCGAGGACTTCAGCCAGCCCATGAACCGGGCACCCTCGGACAGCAGCCTGGGCACCCCGTCGGAAGGACGGCCTGAGCTCCGGGGCCCGGGCCGCAGCCGTGCCAAGCGCTGGCCTTTTGGGAAGAAGAACAAGGTGGGGGCCAGGACCCTTGGGATGCGGAGGTAGAAGGACAGGAGGTGGGGACAGTGGGGCCCCTACGGAGTCAGCCCCAGCCGCCTGAACGCTGAGTCCTGGGCAGGAATTTTCCCCTTGGCTGCCGGCCCGGGCTGGAGGGAAGGAAGGCGGGCGGGCGATTGGCCTGGGAGTCCCCCGAGGCGAAGGGGGGCGGGGTGGGGAGGTCTGTGGCGTCTGTCTGTTTGCTGCTTCTCGGGATGCTGGGAGAAGACCTGCTGGTGGAATTGAGGGCTGGCCTGAGGGCTGGTGACATCATCCCTGGGGACTCCCCGAGTTCCTCTCTCCATCCTGCTGGTGGGACTCTGGGAACCACCCTGCACGTCCTGTTGTCTTGGCTGTTTGGATTTTCACAGACCTTGGCACGCTTGGTTTATGCCTTTGATTTACACTTCGGGGCCCTCTCAACTTAAACTTTCCTACCTCTTCTCGACTTACACCTGAGATCTCCGGCTTCACCCTCGGATGCCCCAGACCCTCTCATCTTCCTACTTCCCACTCCCCTCTCAGCTGTGGCCTCTCTGGCCCCATACCTGTCTGAGACCGTGATTCCTGCACGCGTCTTCTAGACTGTCAGCCCCGAAAGCTAAGTGGACAGAGAGACATGTGCCCCCTCCCTCCTGGACTCATGCTTGCCCCTCAGACATCACCTTCCAGAGACCTAGGACATACCTGAGGCCTGAGAGTTCTGGCTCTCGGGCTTACAGTTCAACCTCCTCCCCGCCACCTTCCAGATTTTTTTATGTCGCTCTTGCATGCGTTTTTCTCTGTGTGGTTGCACATCCTGAGTTGTGGTTTTCTTACCATTTTTTTCTTTCTCCATTTTGTTTTTCCTTTTTTTCTTTGTTGCGTCCATCCGTCCATCCGTGCGTCCATCCCTCCGTCCATTCGTCCTCATTCTCTGCATCTTCCTACCCCTGCCCACCCCTTCAACCTATCCCCCTCCCCGCCCCCTGCCGGTAGCCTCGCCCCCCACCCCTCTCCCCCTTGGGGGGCCCCATACCCTTGGCATTGCCTAATGGACCCCCATCCCCCCGCTTCGGCCGTGACCCCTTGACCATACTGAGCGAGATCAGTAAGTCGGTCAAACCGAGGCTAGCATCCTTCCGCAGCCTTCGAGGCAGCCGTGGGGTAAGTGAGGCCTCGGGGCAGGAGGAGGTGGTGGCCCTAGCCTGCCCAGCGGCGGGTGGCGGGACCCTGGGCTCGCTTCCTGCCGCTGGCTGGGCCCCTCTTCCCTGGTTGCCCAACCCAGACCCGCTTTGCTCTGTGCATGGCCTCGCTGCCAAGAACCGTGCCTGGGGAAGGAAGTGAAATAGCTCAGACATGTGCAGAGTCTGGCACCCTAGACTCCTTGATCCCCAGTTCAACCCCATACTCACCTTGCAGACAGTGGTGACTGAGGATTTTAGCCACTTGCCCCCAGAGCAGCAGCGAAAACGGCTTCAACAGCAGTTGGAAGAACGCAATCGTGAGCTTCAGAAGGAGGTGGACCAGAGGTACGGTGGTGGAGTGGGGAAGGCAGGCAAGGAACATGATAAAATAGTAAATGAATTCCATTTATTACTTCATTTATTTCATTTTTATTATATTTCATTATTTTTTGAGATGGAGTCTTGCTCTGTTGCCCAGGCCAGAGTGCACTGGCATGATCTCAGCTCGCTGCAACCTCCACCTCCCAGGTTCAAGCAGTTGTCCCGCCTCGGCCTCCTGAGTTGCTGGGATCACAATTGCACGCCACCGTGTCTGGTTAAGTTTTTGTATTTTTAGTAGAGACAGGGTTTCATCATGTTGGCCAGGCTGGACTCAAACTCCTGACCTCGTGATCCGCTCGCCTGAGCCTCGCAAAGTGAGCCCCCGCACTGGCCATTTTTATTTTATTTTAAGAAAGGGTCTTGCTCTGTCACCCAGGCTGGAGTGCAGTGGCGCAGTCTTGGCTCACTGCAACCTCCACATCCCAGGTTCAAGCGATTCTTGTGCCTCAGCCTCCCAAGTACCTAGGACCACAGGCATACACTACCACGTCCAGCTACTTTTTATATTTTTGTAGAGGTGGAATTTCCCCATGTTGTCCAGGCTGGTCTCAAACTCCTGACCTCAGGTGATCTGCCTGCCTTGGCCTCCCATAATGCTGGAATTATAGGCATGAGCCACTGCCCTGGTCTGTAAATGAATGACATCTAAATGGTATTCAGAGATCTCCCCAGCAATCCCAAGACCCTGATGGTTTTACAGGTGATTCCTACCACACTTACCAAGAGACAGTTACTTCTTGGCCAGCTGCAGTGGCTCATGCCTGCAATCCTGGTATTTTGGGAGGTTGGGGCAGGAGGATCATCTGAGCCTAGGAGTTTGAGACCTGCCTGGGCAACAGAGTGAGACTCCATTTCTACAAAAAATAAAAAAATTAGATGGGTGTGGTGGTTTGTGCCTGTAGTCCCAGCTACTTGGGAGGCTGAGGTAGATGATGGCTTGAGCCTGGGAAATTGCGACTGTAGGTAGCTGTGACTGCACCACCTGCACTTTAGCCCGGCTGCCAAAAAGAAAAAAAGAAACAGTTACTTCTTGTCTTACACAAGTCCCTCCAGTAAACAGAAAAAGAGTGAAAGCTGTCAGCCTCTTTAGGCTGAAGAATCCTGATTCCCAAAGCAGTGGCCAAGAATTCAAGAAGAGAAAACTGAGGGTTCATTTTACTTTATTTATGATCATAGATCCTAGCCAAGCAAATCCTTCGCAAAAGCCTAGCCAAGCAAATCCAGTGTTTAAAAAATAATACATCACTTTGGGAGGCTGAGGCAGGCGGATCACCTGAGGTCAGGTGTTTGAGACAAGCTTGACCAACATGGTAAAACCCTGTCTCTGCTAAAAATACAAAAATTAGCAGGGCATTGTGGCATGTACCTGTAATCCCAGGTATTTGGGAGGCTGAGGCAGGAGAATTGCTTGAACCTGGGAGGCAGAAGTTGCGGTGAGCCGAGGTCGAACCATTGCATTCCAGCCTGGGCAACAAGAGTGAAACTCTGTCTCAAAAAAAAAAACAAAAAACCGACAACAAATTTTTTAAAAACTAAAAAAAAAAAAATCCATCATCAGTTGGGTGTTATCCCAATAATGCAAAGATGGTTCAATATCAAAAAAAAATCTATCCATCTAGATCACCACATCAATTGGCTAAAAGAAAGAAAAAGCAGCATATGGTTATCTGTTTAACAGTTCAAACACATAAAGTATTAACAATAAAAAAATCTGCCAGATTAAAAAAATCTTTACTCTTTCCAAGCAACAAAATCTTCTTCCCAGTCCTGTTACGTAATAGGAATGACATTCGCCACTTGTTAACAGGCAGCCAAATGGAATTTTGCCATTTGCATGGAACCTCTTAGACAGAATAGCTTTGATTGATGTAAAGTTCCATTCAGAACTCTCTAGTTCCTGAGTATCTATGGTGGAGGGGTTAAGGGTGCATGTTCTAGAGTCAGAACAAACTGGACTTCATTTCCACCTTCATCTCTGAGATCTTGGGCAGCTTGTTTCACCTTTTAATTCCTGTTTCTTCATCTGTAAAATGGGTCAGGTGTTAGAACTGGAATGAAGTTGGCTGGGCGCAGCGGCTTACGCCTGTAATGCAAGCACTTTGGGAGGCCGAGGCAGGTGGATGGCTTGAGGCCAGGAGTTCGGGACCAACCTGGGCAACATATGGAAATCCTGTCTCTACTAAAAATGCAAAAATTAGCCAGGCGTGGTGACGTGCACCTGTAATCCCAGCTACTCAGGCAGCTGAGGCACAAGAATCGCTGGAACCCAAGAGGCGGAGGTTGCAGTGAGCTGAGACTGCGCCACTGCACTCCAGCCTGGGCGACAGAGGGAGACTGTCTCAAGAAAAAATAAAGAAGTAACTGGAAGTAAGTTGAGCTTAGGTCTGGTCTTTTCCAAAGATCTATTATAGTTGTGACTACTTGTATATATAGACACAGAGGAGACAGGGATGATAGACTAATGATAATGAAAACAGTATTTATTAATCACTTACTGTATTGTAGGCACTATTCTAAACAGTGTACATGGATTTATTTGAATTCTCAAGTTTTCCTCAGAGATTGGATGGAGAGTTAAGATCCTGACTGTCTTGTTTAGTGTTATATTTATCTTTCTGTTTTTTTTTTGAGACAGAGTCTCACTCTGTGGGCCAGGCTGGAGTGCTGTGGCACGATCTCGACTCAGTGCAATTTCTGTCTCCCAGGTTCAAGCAATTCTCCTGTCTCAGCCTCCCAAGTAGCTGGGACTATAGGCATGTGCCACCATGCCCAGCTGATTTTTATATTTTCAGTAGAAATGGGGTTTTACCATATTGGCCAGGCTGGTCTTGAACTCCTAACCTCATGATCCGCCCACTTTGGCCTCCCAAAGTGCTGGGATTACAGGCATGAGCCACCTCGCCTGGCCATATTTATCTTTCTTTATTTTTTCCCCATCTCCTCCTCCCCCTCTTATTTTTTAAAAATCATTTAAAATTTTTTTTTTTGAGACGGAGTTTCGCTTTTGTTACCCAGGCTGGAGTGCAATGGTGCGATCTCAGCCCACTGCAACCTCCGCCTCCTGGGTTCAAGCAGTTCTCCTGCCTCAGCCTCCTGAGTAATTGGGACTACAGGCGTACGCCACCATGCCCAGCTAATTTTTCCATTTTTAGTAGAGACGGGGTTTCACCATGTTGACCAGGATGGTCTCAATCGCTTGACCTCGTGATCCACCCGCCTTGGGCTACCAAAGTGCTGGGATTATAGGCTTGAGCCACCGTGCCTGGCCTTGTTTTAATTTTTTACTAGAGACAAGGTCTCGTTCTGTTGCCCAGGCTGGTCTTGAGCTCCTGGCCTCAAGTGATCTTTCTGCCTCAGCCTCCAAAAATAATTCTGGGATTATAGATGGGAGCCACCTCGGCCAGCCCAGAGCCACCTCGGCCAGCCCAGTGTTTTATTTCTGATGCTTGGAATAGTACCAGTATGCAGTAGGTACTCAGTATGTATATGAGTAATAGTGAGGATTTACCAAGTATCAGGCATTGTATTAATCCTCACAGTGATCACATGAGATATTTGGATCATCATCTCCATTTCTAAGATAAGCAAACAGCAGCAGGGGTTTAGTTGATTTAAGCCAAGCTCACACAACTAGGAAATACACTAAGATTCGAACCCAGGCAGTTGGGCACTAGCAGTTGCGCCTTAACCACTGTCATGCCTTGCTATTTGCTCCTTGATGCAAAACCCCTGTTTTTTTGCTTGTTAAATCACATAGAGCCCCTCCCCTGGCTCATGCCTTTAATCCCAGCACTTTGGGAGGCTGAGGCAGGAGGATCCCTTGAGCTCAGAAGTTTGAGACCAGCCTGGGCAACATAGCCAGACCCCATCTCTACCAAAAATTTTTGAAAAATCAGGTGAATTGGCCAGGCGCAGTGGCTCATGCCTGTAATCCCAGCACTTTGGGAGGCCGAAGCGGGCAGATCATGAGATCAGGAGTTCGAGACCAGCCTGGCCAATATGGTGAAACCCCGTCTCTACTAAAAATACAAAAGTTAGCCGGGCCTGGTGGCACGCACCTGGAATCCCAGCTACCAGGGAGGTTGAGGCAGGAGGATTGCTTGAACCCAGGAGGCGGAGGTTGCAGTGAGTCAAGATTACACCACTGCACTCCAGCCTGGGTGACAGAGTGAGACCCCATCTCAAAAAAAAAAGAGAGAAAAAGAAAAATCAGGTGAGTGTGGTGATGTGGGCCTGTAGTCCCAGCTACTCAGGAGGCTGAGGCAGGAAGATCGCTTGAGCCTGAGAGGTCAAGGTTGCAGTGAGCTATGGTTGCACCACTGCACACCAGCCTGGGGAGAGTCAGAGTGAGACCCTGACTTAAACAAAACAAAACAACAGCAACAACAACAAAAAACTCACAGGAAATTGTGTTTTCCCGTCTGCCTGTCTCCCTTGTTGTAGGGAAGCCCTGAAGAAAATGAAGGATGTCTATGAGAAGACACCCCAGATGGGGGACCCTGCCAGCTTGGAGCCCCAGATCACCGAAACCCTGGGCAACATTGAACGGCTGAAATTGGAAGTGCAGAAATATGAGGTCAGAAAAGACCCTGGGGAGGGGTGGGGGCCAGTGGGCCTGGCTGAGTCACTGCAGGGTGGGGTGGGGGTTGGGGACAGGGGAGGTGTTTGGAGCCGGCGGGGGCGGGGGGTCTCCAGCTGTTTTCCATCACAGCCTTGGCCGTGCCTGAGTGATCTCAGGGATCCTCTGGGGCCAGAGTGGGCTGACCCGGGAGCTCTGTCCTGGAACCGATCTTGGCGGTCCTCTCCTCCCAGGCGTGGCTGGCAGAAGCCGAAAGTCGAGTCCTTAGCAACCGTGGAGACAGCCTGAGCCGGCACGCCCGGCCTCCCGACCCCCCCACTAGCGCCCCACCAGACAGCAGCAGCAGCAACAGCGGATCACAGGACGCCAAGGAGAGGTGAGGGCTGACGCCAGAGTGGGTGTGCTCCCAGGGACCCAGCAGGGCACATCTTTATCAGCCAAATTCTCCCCAAACAGCTCTGAAGAGCCTCCCTCAGAAGAGAGCCAGGACACCCCCATTTACACAGAGTTTGATGAGGATTTCGAGGAGGAAGCCACATCCCCCATAGGTCACTGTGTGGCCATCTACCATTTTGAAGGTGAGGACGGCCAGAGTGGGCTTGCGGGGTGTCTCTGCCTAGGTTCAGTTTAAATCCATCTAAAGCAGGGCCAGGTGCAGTGGCTCGATAATCCCAGCACTTTGGGAGGCCGAGGCAGGCAGATCACTTGGGGTCAGGAGTTCCAGACCAGCCTATCGAACATGGTGAAACCCCATCTCTACTAAAAATACAAAAATTAGCCGGGCGTGGTGGCGCATGCCTGTGATCCCAGCTACTCAGGAGGCTGAGGCAGGAGAATCTCTTGAACCCGGGAGGTGGAGGTTGCAGGGAGCCGAGATCGCGCCACTGCACTCCAGCCTGGGTGACAGAGCGAGACTCCATCTCAAAAATAAAAAATAAATAAATTTGCCTAAAGCAGATCTAAGCCTACCCCCACCCCCATGACAGGGTCCAGTGAAGGCACCATCTCCATGGCCGAGGGTGAAGACCTCAGTCTTATGGAAGAAGACAAAGGGGATGGCTGGACCCGGGTCAGACGGAAAGAGGGAGGCGAGGGCTACGTTCCTACCTCCTACCTCCGAGTCACGCTCAATTGAACCCTGCCGGAGGTGGGAAGAGGGGGGCTGTCAGCTGCTGCTTCTGGGCCACCGGGGTGCCCCAGGACCTATGCACTTTATTTCTGACCCCGTGGCTTCGGCTGAAACCTGTGTAACCTGCTGCCCCTCCACTCCCCCACCTAATCCCACCTGTCACTCCAGACGGACCCGCTGTGCCTTCTCCCACCGTCATCCCACACTGATGTACATACTCATGTTTTACATCTTTTCTTCCTGCTGCTCGGCTCCGGCTATTTTGTTTTATACAAAAATGGGAAAAAAAATTAAGTATATAAAGTTCCTGGAGTCGGTGCCTTATTAGAAGATTTAAATACTGGAAGTATCTTAACGCCGCATTTCCTACAGGCCACACACAGGGAACAAGAAAGGGCAGGTGCTCTCGGGCATGCCTTGGGTCAGCCCTGCCCTTCTCTGGAAGTTGGCTTTATGTTATTGTCAGTGGGTGCCTGCTTGTGACTCAGGTAGAGAGAAGGATACCAAGTTTCTTTTTCTTTTTGAGACAGTCTCGCCCAGTTACCCAGGCTGGAGTGCAGTGGTGTGATCTCGGCTCACTGCAGACTCCACCTCCTGGGTTCAAGCAGTTCTGCCTCGGCCTCCCGAGTAGCTGGGATTACAGGCGCACACCATCACGCCCAGCTAATTGTTTTTGTATTTTCTGGAGAGGCAGGGTTTTGCCATGTTGGCCAGGCTGGTCTTGAACTCCTGATCTCAAGTGATCCATCTGCCTTGGCCTCCCAAAGTGCTGGGATTATGGGCGTGAGCCACTGCGCCCGGCCAGGACACCAAGTTTCATCCCTTCTGAATACACTGCAGCTTCTGAGAATGGGTGGCATTTATTGAGTACCTACTGTGTGCCAGGCTTTCTCCTCCCACGGTCTCATTCCTGCCACAATTCTTAGAAAGTACAGGGCCTTGGCCGGGCACGGTGGCTCTCGCCTGTAATCCCAGCACTTTGGGGGGCCAAGGTGGGCGGATCATGAGGTCAGGAGATTGAGACCATCCTAACGTGGTGAAACCCCGTCTCTACCAAAAATACAAAAAATTAGCTGGGTGTGGTGGCAGGCGCCTGTAGTCCACCTACTTAGGAGGCTGAGGCAGGAGAATTGCTTGAACCCGGGAGACAGAGGTTGTGGTGAGTCAAGATCGCACCACTGCACTCTAGCCTGGGCGCGACAGAGAGAGATGCCGTCTCAAAAAAATAAAGTACACAGTACCAACTTTTACGTTTTTAAAAAGTTTTTTTAAGTTTTTGTAGAGCTGAGGTCTCACCATGTTGCCCTAGCTGCTCTTGAACTCCCGGCCTCAAGCCATCTTTCCTCCTCGGCAAGGGATGAGATTACAGGCCACGATTTTAAGTTAAAGGCAGACACAGAGAGGTCAACTGATCTGCTAGAAATCACAGGTTTTAAGAGGTGGAGTCATAGTTGAACTCTGGCCTCGGATGCCAGATCTGCAGGTCACATGTGCACCGTGACCCAGGTGACCTTGACTGTGCTCCCCACCTCTTCTGCGAGGCACAGGGCAGGTTTCCACCTGAGGACGTGAGGAGCCTGGGACGATGACTCCACTGGCCTCTTCTGGGGTTCTCAAAAACTGGGGGGCCCGGGTGTGAGGAAGGGGGTCTGCGTTCTCAACGGTCAGGCTCCAGGCGCAGCGATAGGACGCCGAGGACGCGCTGGAACTTCTCAAAGCGTTCAGCGCGCGGAGCTCCCGCGCCTCGGCTACCCCAGAGCAGCCTCCGCAGGAAGCCGGTAGTCAGGGCCTCGCTCAGCTCTGGGTTAGGCCGGAATCCTGGAAGCAAAGCCAGGTGGGCTGGGGGCGGGTGCAGACGCCCGCCACCCCCATCCCGCACCTGCCTTTCCCCTGAGGACTTTGACCCAAGCGGGGCCCGGGAGGATCTTGCCCCACCTGTGGGATGACTGGGCGGGGTCAGAGGGGAGTGGGCTCCCAGGTCTCTGCAGGAATGGGGGTGGGAGGTGCCTGAGGGACTCTACCAGTGTGCAAGGGGATGGCCTGTTCCAGGTGCTAGATCCCGGGGGTCCCGCATTAGGGGTTGTGCCTGGAGGTGGGCTCCCCCAGGCGCAGGATCCCAGGTTGCCGGGGAGGTGGGGGATCTTGCTGGCTGGGCTACCCTAGGGTAGGAGGGAGGAGTCGTTTTGGAGGGAGCAGGGCGTACTTGGGGATCGAGATCCCTGGGGGCGGGGTCGTCCTAGGTGGGAACTAGGTGGGAAGGGGGAGTGGGGACCAGCGGAGGTGGCGCGGCGCAGGACAGCCCGTTTTGAAGTGGAGGGCCCTGTTCTGTCAATACCGCTGGGTCCAGCGTTTGCTTGGGGGGAGAACCTTCCTGGGGTGGAGCCGCCCCAGTTTGGGTGGGGCTCCGGGAGGAGTGGCGAGAGGCTCCCCTCCTGGAACAGGTTGGGTTTGGGGGGGTCCGCTTAGAGCTTGCGGGGTGCTCTGAAGTCTGCAGTCCAGCGCAGACGGGACGCTCACCTTGCAGGCGCTGGGCCGCCACCTTGCGGAATTTGGGTGCGAGCCGGGCCATCCGACGCGCCCCGTGCAGGGTGCGCAGCAGCCGCTCACCGCTCTCCTCCAGCGGCCCCGCGACTTCCTCGCCGCCCTCCAGCAGGCGCACCACGGGTGCCACGTGCGGCAGCGCCACCTCGCCGGGGTCGCAGGGTCCTGCGGAGGGGGAGAGTCTGATCTGGGTTTGGGGCTGTAGATGGGGCTTAGGCGGAGATGGAACCTAGGATA
>PVKP010033983.1:0-24596 GCA_004027715.1 Plecturocebus donacophilus | reverse complement strand
GTTTAGAAGTTACAATAAAGCAAATATATAGGATGAACAAGTGTAGAAAGCTGATGTACAACATGAGGACTGTAGTTAATAAAATTGTACTGTATTTGGAATTCCTAATGAGATTTTAGCTGATCTTGTCACACACGCTCAAAAATGGATAACTATGTGAGATGATGGATATGTTAATTTGCTTCTCGATAGTAATCTTTTTACTATATATATGTATCCCATTACATTATGTTGTATATCCCAAATATACACAATAAAACTTATTAATTTAAAAATTAATCAATAAAAAAGAGTAAATTCAGATGTTTTTTCCATCCCTTTCTTGATAAAAAAATTCTATCTTAGCAGAGAAAAACCATTACAAATGGCATATATTTGAAAAATAAACTATTTCTATTTAATATCTAGATTTAAACAACATAAAATCCACAGTCGTAAAAAGCCTATACAATTGTCATGTCATGGTGGTTTCAGGACCCAAATAAGAACTTGGAATCAAAGTCAGAAATACCACTATCTGAAATCATAACTAGCAGAAATGAATACAGAATGGAAACACTTTGCTATCTGCACAAGGAGCATATTCGTTGAGGTTCTTATTCCCTTCCATACCTGGAATAGTGCTCCTCAGGGAGCTGACATTATAATGCCCACTAAAATGACACAGCATGAACAATGACCAGTGTAGACTACCTGCCAGGCAAATTTCCCATGGGGAATGTAATAAGAAAGCATTCAGGTTTATATCTATTTCTCTTCTGAGATCAGTTATTCTGGTAGGTTCACCCAGAGCATAATAAGTTCTAGTTGAACTGATAAGAGAACATTTCTAAATCTACAATGCTTAGGAATGCATTCTGGACCCATGGTGACTATGCGGATATTCAGACTTCTGTAAGCTCAGTCTAAATCTTTCCACAGACCTCTTTTACCATCTTAACTGGGTAAAAAGAAAAGTGTCCCCTGAGAAAAATAGCTGCATGGATCATGGAGCCAAGGTTCTGCCAAGAAAAGCCTGCATTCTGAAGTCACTACCACAACATTTGACAGGATGGCAAAGGACTTTATTTTCTCTGTCTACTAAACCTATTTGTTATAAAACTATTACTGAAATCTAAACATCTGGGAAAAAAGTAACCAGAAATCCTAATTGTCGAAATATTTCAGTAAGTCTATGGTGGTCATGAGGAAAATAAATAAGTTCTGACTTGTTAAACCCAGATTTCTCAGAGTACAAAATGTAGCTTGCTATATTTCTTCAACATTTTTTTTATCCGTGGGACAGATTGTGACTGACTACAGTATTCAGCAGACAAACTACATTTCATAATTTTATCCTATGACTCATTCTCTCAACAAGATGGTTGCCTCCAGACAAACAAAATGGTTTTGAATTCAAGCAAACAGAAGCTGCATAGCTTCCAAGCAACACCACATTATGCTGAATATAAAAGCAAACAAGCTCTTTTTCTAGGGGTCCTATAACAAGCTGTTTTGAAGGGATCCTTAGACGCACTTGAGAAACTACACGGCCATCTGTTCTGGATGCTGTAGAAGTGATGTCTGCATGCAAATAGAGGGTCACACTAAACAAATTCCAAGTTGACTCCTAATCCTAAATCTGCTATAGAAGATTGTGTGGAAGACAATCAATCAAAGTGACATTTAAAAGTTCTTTTCTTCAACATAAATATCTACATCAACTTACAAAGAAACAAATTGTATTGGTCAATCCAAGTAAAAGGACAGTACTTTGAAAGACAATGCTCAAAGCAAGATTCACCTAGAAGAGGGATGATGAGAATGTTCCTGATGAGCAAAGATCTGTTTCCTAAAGAAGAAATGGCAATTCTCCTCAGGAAACACTGCCATTGATGTTTCCTGCTCTTTAAAAATAACATAAATGTGTAGGAGTCTTTTTTCTT
The DNA here is from genome assembly GCA_004027715.1 of Plecturocebus donacophilus. Classification (NCBI taxonomy): domain Eukaryota; kingdom Metazoa; phylum Chordata; class Mammalia; order Primates; family Pitheciidae; genus Plecturocebus; species Plecturocebus donacophilus. The sequence continues at coordinate 22,671 of PVKP010033983.1, read as the reverse complement.
TATGAAACTAATGTTTTATTGTGAGGTCTCCTTGGAGAAATATAATTTTTTACAATTTTAACTGACATCTGAAATCTATTTTTATGTCTTAACAAGAGAAGCAACACTACCATCGTGTGGCAAAAGAGATTAAATTTGTTTTTTTTTTTTTAAGTTCCAGTCAGGGATGAAATTTAAAGTCACAAATTAAAGTTTTAACCAAATGTACATTTATTTTTGTATCACTTGGACAATTAATATTCACGTCTCTCATTAAATAATTTGTAAGGTAGCCAAATTCTTATAATAGAAGTAAAATTTATGTGAAAAAGAAAACCTGTTATTAATTATTCTTATTTAAGTTACACTGTTAACATCAGCTTCTTGTTTCCTTGTGCAATATCAATAAAACAAAAAAAAAAACATGTAAAAGCCCAGGAAAGTAGAAGATTTTTCTGCAATAAGGCAGTCATACATACTTAAACAAATAAGCAAGCAAGCAAAGAATGCTAGGAAAACAATCAAGGAAAGGATAAAACTGAAAATTTAGAATATTACTTTATTTCACATGCATTATCTTAATCTTAACAACCCTCTGATAGAGCTATTAATCTTCCCATTTTACTTGTGGGAAAACTAAGATGAAAAGATAACAAATAATTGACTCCCAATTAATTCATTCAGCCAGAAGGTAAGAGAGCTCACCTATTACTTTGTGTCAAGGTTCTTATGAGGAACTAAGGAAAAATTAGTCCTTTTCCTTTTCCAGCCCTGCTGATACTTTGTTTTAATTTCTGTTTAGCACTTGCCATATTGTGTTGTAATGATGTGCTTTCTCCCTCAATTAGAAGTAGAATCCTTGAACTTGGTGATATTAGTTTGTTTATTTAGCATAAAGTATGGCAATACTATCTGATCATAATGCATGCCCTGGATTGACATTCCAAATACAGCCTTCTCTAGATCAGTGGTTCTTAAAGTGCAAATCCAGAATCTGCAGCATCACTATCATCTGGGAACTTGTTAGATACACAGATTTGAGACTCCCCTGCAGACCTACTAAATCAGAAAATCTGAGGGAGGGGCCCGCAATCTGTTTTAATATGCCTTCCAGGTGGTTCTGATGCACCCTCAGGTCTGAGAGCCGCTGCTCTACCTAGATCACCAAGGTAGACACCATTGCCTGCAGCCAAGATCCACCTGCGGGGCTGAGGCATTAGTTGCACAAGCTGCTATAAATCTTGGCAACTGAGTTTTTCCTCATAGAAACTCCCACACACAAAAATTCCCTCACCCAAAGCCACATAGGAATATCACCTGTTCTAGGAAGCCCTCCTTAAGCAATACGCTCTTCTCCACCTGAGTTGAGAGTCCCAGAGCATTTTGTTGGTTACTCCATCATAACCTGGCACTTAAATGGCACTTGACAATAAATATTTATTTAACAAATATTACTAATCACAACATATTTGTCTGTTAAAATGTCTACTGATTACTTTCTCGGCTGTCAGCTGCTTGAGGGCCAGGACAATCCCTCATTCATATTCTAGTGTCCAGTGCCTGGCATGCTGTCTGACTGATCAGTGCTAAACAAGCACTAACTGAATTAAGAAACATTCTACTTTCTAGGCTCAAAATCAAGTTGAAGAAAGAAGCATCTTAACAAATCATGATACACTAAGATAAATGCTACAAAAGAGTTAAGAACAAACTGTCTTACAGGATAAATATCATGTCTCGGGGGCGGCGCCAAGATGGCCGAGAGAAGCCAGCACCGGAATGCAGCTCCCAGCGAATGAGTTGCAGAGGGCGAGAGGACTTCACCATTACAAACAAAGTGCTGGGTTCGGGGGGCAAATCAAGGCAGGAGGGGCACGTACCCACCTGAAACGTGCAGCAGGCTGGAGGGTCAGGGGACTTAACCCCCTCGGTGCTCCATTTTGAATCCAGTGCTTACCTCATCCCTCCTGCACTCACGATCCACGAGAGCCCTTCGATGCAAATCTGAGAAGCGGCTACAGCTGGGCTCCGCAAGTTGTCTCAGGGACCTGGGCAGGAGCTAACGCCAGCGGGATGGACCGTTCCCCGGAAGGAGGCAGAGTTGAAAGCAGAGAATCAGACTATAAGGCCTGGCAGGCCCCACCTCCACAGAACTCAAACTGAAGCCCTCGCTAGAGAGCTAGGCAGCAAACACACCAGCCTGATCCCAACCAGGAAGATCGAGCTCTGGGAGAGGAGCCATTGGGAAGGCGGGGCCAATCTCACCTGCAAACAAACTCCAGGGAAGGACCACCCACCCAACAACCTGAGAGAGCCCAGCAACGCCCTCTACGGGCCAAAAAAGATACAGCTCCAATCTCAATAGAAAAAAACATCCACTCAGAGACTACTCCTGAAATCACCAACTTCAAAGATTAAAGGGAGATAAATCCACGAAGATGGGGAAAAAAACAGTGCAAAAACGATGAAACCACCAAAGAACAGAACACCTCTTCTCCTCCCAGGGATCACAACTCTTCACCATCAAGGGAACAGAAAAAGAATGAATCTGATGAATTGACAGAAGCAGGCTTCAGAAGGTGGGGAATAACAAACTTCTCTGAGTTAAAAGACCATGTTCTAACCCAATGCAAAGAAACTAAGAACATTGAAAAAAAGTTAGATGAAATGCTAACTAGAACAACCAGCTTAGAGAAGAACATAAATGACTTGATGGAGCTGAAAAACACAGCACGAGAACTTCACGAGGCATACACAAGTTTCAACAGCCAAATCGATCAAGCAGAAGAAAGGATATCAAAGATAGAAAATCAAATCAATGAAATAAAATGAGAAGGCAAGCTTAGAGAAAAAGAGTGAAAAAAAAAGCGAACAAAGCCTCCAAGAACTATGGGATTATGTGAAAAAACCTAATCTACACTTGATCAGCATACCTAAATGTGACAGGGAGAATGAATCCAAGTTGGAAAACGCTCTTCAAGATATTATCCAAGAGAGTTTTCCCAAACTAACAAGGCAGGCCAACATTCAAATCCAGGAAATATAGAGAACACCACAAAGATATTCGTCAAGAAGAGCAACCCCAAAGCACATAATCGTCAGATTCACCAGGGTTGAAATGAAGGGAAAAAAATCTTAGGGGAAGCCAGAGAGAAAGGTCGAGTCACCCACAAAAGAAAGACCATCAGACTCACAGCGGATCTCTCAGCAGAAACCCTGCAAGCTAGAATGGAGCAGGGGCCAATATTCAACATTCTTAAAGAAAAGAACTTTCAACCCAGAATTTCATATCCGGCCAAACTAAGCTTCATAAGTGAAGTAGAAATAAAATCCTTTACAGACAAGCAACTGCTGAGAGATTTCATCGCTACAAGACCTGCCTTACAGGAGCTACCGAACGAAGTACTAAACAGGGAAAGGAACAACCAGTACCAGCCACTGCAAAAATGTACCAAATGGTAAAGAATAACAACGCAATGAATGAGCCATGTCAATTAATGGGCAAAACAGCCAGCCAGTAACAAAATGACAGGATCAAATTCAAACATAACAACATTAAGTTTGAATGTAAATGACCTAAATGCCCCAATCAAAAGACACAGACTGGCAAACTGGATAAAAAGTCAAGACCTATCGGTGTGCTATATTCAGGAGACACATCTCACACGCAAAGACTCACATAGACTCAAAATAAAGGGATGGAAGAAGATTTACCAAGCAAATGGAGAGCAAAAAAAAGCAGGAGTAGCAATCCTAATCTCTGATTAAACGGACTTTAAACCAACAAAGATCAAAAGAGACAAAGAAGGGCATTACATAATGGTAAAAGGATCAATGCAACAGGAAGAGCTAACTATCCTAAATATTTATGCACCCAATGCAGGAGCACCCAGATACATAAAACAAGTTCTTAAAGCTCTACAAAGACACTTAGACTCCCACACAATAATAGTGGGAGACTTTAACAGTCCACTGACAATATTGGACATATCAGCAAGACAGAAAGTCAACAAGGATATCCAGGACTTGAATGCAGATTTGGACCAAGTGAACCGAATAGACATTTACAGGACACTCCACCCCAAATCCACAGAATACACATTCTTCTCAGCACCACATTGCACTTACTCCAAAATTGACCACATAATTGGAAGTAAATCACTCCTCAGCAAATGCAAAAGAATGGAAGTCATAACAGTCTCTCAGACCACAGTGCAATCAAATTAGAACTCAGGATTAAGAAAAGCACTAAAAACTGCACAATCACATGGAAACTAAACAACTTGCTCCTGAATGACCAATGAATAAACAATGAAATGAAGGCAGAAATAAAAATGTTCTTTGAAACCAACAAGAATGAAGACACAGCGTACAAGATCCTATGGGAAACATTTAAAGCAGTGTCTAGAGGAAAATTTATAGCAATAAATGCCCACATGAGAAACAAGGAAAGATCTAAAATTGACACCCTATCATCAAAATTCAAAGAGCTAGAGGAGCAAGATCAAAAAAACTCAAAAGCAAGCAGAAGACAAGAAATAACTAAGATCAGAGCAAAACTGAAGGAGATAGAGACACAAAATAACCCTTCAAAAAATCAGTAAATCCAGGAGCTGGTTTTTTGAAAAGCTCAACAAAATAGACCACTAGCTAGACTAATAGAAAAGAAAAGAAAGAAGAATCAAATAGATGCAATAAAAAACAATAAAGGGGAGATAACCACCAATTCCTCTGAGATACAAACTACCATCAGAGATTACCTCAAACAACTCTATTCACATAACCAGTAAATCTGGAAGAAATGGATAAATTCCTGGACACTTGCACACTACCAAGACTAAGCTAAGAAGAAGTCGAAACCCTGAATAGACCAATACCAAGGTCTGAAGTCAAGGCAGCAATTAATAGCCAACTGACCAAAAAAAGTCCAGGTCCAGATGGCTTTACAGCTGAATTCTACCAGGCATACAAAGAGGAGCTGGTACCATTCCTGCTGAAACTATTCCAAACAATCCAAAAAGAGGGAATTCTCCCTAATTCATTCTATGAAACCAACATCATCCTAATACCAAAATATGGCAGAGACACAACTAAAAAAGAAAACTACAGGCCAATATCCATGATGAACATTGATGCCAAAATCTTCAATAAAATACTGGCAAACCAAATCCAATAGTATATCAAAAAGCTTATCCACCACGATCAGGTAGGCTTCATACCAGGGATGCAAGTCTGGTTCAACATACGCAAATCTATAAACATAATTCACCACTGAACAGAACCAAAGACAAAAACCACATGATTATCTCAATAGATGCAAAGAAGGCCTTTGACAAAATTCAACAGCTCTTTATGCTAAAAACTCTCAATAAACTAGGTATCAGTGGAATGTATCTCAAAACAATAAAAGCTGTTTATGACAAATCCACAGCCAATATCATACTGAATGGGCAAAAACTGGAAGCATTCCCTTTGAAATCTGGCACTAGACAAGAATGCCCTCTCTCATCACTCCTATTCAATATAGTATTGGAAGTTCTAGCTAGAGCAATTAGGCAAGAGAAAGAAATAAAGGGCATTCACTTAGGAAAAGAAGAAGTAAAATTGTCTCTATTTGCAAACAACATGATTGTATATTTAGAAGACACCATCATCTCAGCCCAAAACCTCCTTAAGCTGATAAGCAACTCTGGCAATATCTCAGGATACAAAATCAATGTGCAGAAATCACAAGCATTCCTATACACCAATAACAGACAGAGAGCCAAATCATGAACAAACTCCAATTTACAATTGCTATAAAGAGAGTAAAATGCCTAGGAATACAACTAACAAAGGAGGTAAAAGATCTCTTCAAGGAGAACTACTAACCACTGATCAAGGAAATAAGAGAGGATACAAACAGATAGAAAAACATTCCATGCTCATGGTTAGGAAGAATCAATATTGTGAAAACGGCCATACTGCCCAAAGTAATTTATAGATTAAATACTATCCCCATTAAACTACAATTGACCTTCTTCACAGAACTTGAAAAAAGCACTTTGAACTTCACATGGAACCAAAAGAGAGTCTGCATAGCCAAGACAATCCTAAGCAAAAAGAACAAAGCTGGAGGCATCATGCTACCTGACTTCAAACTGTACTACAAGGCTACAGTAATCAAAACAGCATGGTACTGGTACCAAAACCAGAGATATAGACCAATAGAACAGAACAGAGGCCTCAGAAGCAACACCACACATCTACAATCATCTGATCTTTGATAATCCAGACAAAAACAAGTAATTGGGAAAGGATTCCCTGTTTAATAAATGGTGTTGGAAAAACTGGCTAGCCATATGCAGGAAGCCGAAACTGGGCCCCTTCCTTATACCTTATACAAAAATCAACTCTAGATGGATTAAAGATTTACAAATGAGATCTAACACCTAAAAACCCTAGAAGAAAGCTGAGGCAAAACCATTCAGGACATAGGCACAGGCAAGGACTTCATGACCAAAACACCAAAAGCAATGGCAACAAAAGCCAAAATAGAGAAATGGGACCTAATTAAACTTTAGAGCTTCCGCACAGCAAAAGAAACAGTCATTCAAGTAAACTGGCAGCCAATAGAATGGGAAAAAATTTTTGCAATCTACCCATCAGACAAAGATCGGTAATCTACAAAGAATTAAAGCAAATTTACAGGAAAAAAACAAACCCATTCAAAAGTGGGCAAAGGATATGAACAGACACTTTTCAAAGAAGACAAATATGTGGCTAACAAACATATGAAAAAATGCTCATCATCATTGGTCATTAGAGAAATGCAAATCAAAACCACATTGAGATACCATCTCATGCCAGTTAGAGTGGCGATCATTAAAAAATCTGAAGACAACAGATACTGGAGCAGATGTGGAGAAAAAGGAGCACTCTTACACTGTTGGTGGGAGTGTAAATTAGTTCAACCATTGTAGAAGACAGTGTGGCGATTCCTTAAGGATCTAGAAATAGAAATTCCATTTGACCCAGCAATCCCATTACTGGGTATATACCCAAAGGATTATAAATCGTTCTATCATAAAGACACATTCACTTGTATGTTCACTGTGGCTCTGTTTACGATAGCAAAGACCTGGAACCAACCCAAATGCCCATTAATGATAGACTGGACAAAAAAAATGTGGCAGATATACACCATGGAATACTATGCAGCCATAAAAAATGATGAATTCATGCCCTTTGTAGAGACATGGATGAACCTAGAAACCATCATTCTCAGCAAACTGACACAAGAACAGAAAACCAAACACCACATGTTTTCACTCATAGTCGAGTGATGAACAATGAGAACACTTGGGCACAGGGAAGAGAACAACACTCACAGGGTTAGGTGGGAGGATGGATGGGAGGGGAAGGGGGACAGAGAGCGGGGACGGAGAGGAGGGGAAGGTATAACACCGGGAGAAATGCCTAACATAGGCAATGGTGTGGGGGTGAAGGGGGAATGGAGACAGCAAACAATCATGGCATGTATGTACCTATGCAACAATCCTGCAGGATGCAGGATGTGCACGTGTACCCCAGAGCCCAAATACAATAAAAATAATAATAATATCATGCCTTTTTATTTATTTAAATCCTACATATCTTTTGCATTTCAGCCCAAGAAGACAGGCTTATCCTTTTTTTCTGAATTCATATAATATATACTCTCTGCTTCATGCATTTGACCAATGCTGAATGTGTATTGTCAATTAGTGTTTTATGTAGCTACCCTGCCTGTCCATATAAGTTGTAAACTTATGTCAGAAAATATGTCTTTGTATCTCCAATCCATATCCCAACAATTCAACAATTGTCATACAGTCATCAATTTAGTGAATGTTTGTGGAAATAAAAATGAAATGACCCCTGCTTAGGTAGAGTTCTCTGGGAAACAGATTTTGAACAGAGATTTTCATGCAGGAGACCTACTGGGGACTATTCCCTGGAACAACACTTGTAACAGGTGGTAAAAGTAAACAAGGCAGAGGAAGAAATTTCACTGTAAGGTTGTTGTAACAGAGGCCTCATATGATCCTATAAGAAGTTCTGGAGCTGGATGGCCCCTCAGAATTGTCCCATATTGAGATCTGGGCCCTTGTGTTCCACATCAACCACTGGATGCAGGGTGTCCCCAAGAAGGGGTGTTAACCTTAGGTGAGACAACTGCCTTTTGCACAGGGACTAGCTATGAACCATCATCAGACAACACTCCTAGAAGCTGCGAGAATAGATATTTTGCTCTGGAAGAGAGGATCTGGGCAGTGCACCCCTGTAGTATTGTTCTTTAGCTGTGAGGAGCTTATTTAGATGGGGAAATGTATTCACTATCAATTGTACTTTGCTTAATGCTTAATGTATTTAACTCATATTTCTCTTAAGCAAATTCTGAAAACGAGGTTGTCTCAATAATTTAAACACTACAAATTTTACACAATATATTTATTTAAATAATGTAAACAGCTACTATTATGGCTGATTCTTCACTTTTTTTAAAACAGTAAACAAATATACACATAACCAAACATCAAAATGTCAAGTTTGTTCAGTATACTTGATTGGATATAAATCATCAACACCACAGATATTATTTATTATTTTCATAACCTTCCAAAGTTATTACTTTATTTATATTGCTATTTTCTTTGGATTTCTGAAGCATTTTGATTGCTTCCCAGAGAGTACTCATTCCAGGTTTTAGGATCTGGTTGGAACACATTACCTGTTTGTTTAGTATAAGTGATTCAAATGAACCACTGGTCATTAGATAGAGGCTATTTCTAAAGTGAAGACTTACTTGTTAAGACATGAATTTTTAAATTTCTGTCAGTTGGTTTTGTCAGAACTTAGTAGTTTTCCCAAAATGAAAGGTTGCAGTGAACTGCCTTCTGGGATCAAGTGATTCTCCTACCTCAGCCTCCTGAGTAAGTAGCTGGGATTACAGGTGCCCGCCACCACACCCAGCTAATTTTTTATATTTTTAGTAGAGATGGGGTTTCATCATGTTGGCTAGGCTGGTCTCGAACTCCTGACCTCAGATCATCCACCAGCCTCAGCTTCTCAAAGTGCTGGGATTACAGGCATGAGCCACCACACCTGGCCCAGGAAGAGAAACTTTTAACAAGGTATGGTGATTATTTTTTTTCATAATGCTCTGTCTTAAATTCTATTTTGTCTGATATTTAAGTAGCAGGCTATTTAAATGAAATGTTTGGATCAAGATAAAATAGATAAGAAATTCCAAAGCAAAAGGCATACCAACATCTAGATTTTCAAAAGATGCACTGAGAACTAGTTTTATATATCTAAAGTCATTTGTGTACAAAAGTATCAAAACGTATCAAGAGTGACAAGTAGGTATGATTTAATAAGGATGATTTTGAAGTTATTCAATGCACTGCTAGGAGTCTACTCTCCCCATCCCACATTATCCACCACAGGAGGAAAAAAAATACATTGGAAACAATTCTTCATGAATATTTCATGTTTTACATTCATAGATATTAATAACCTATTTACTTCATGACTATTTTTTCAGAAAATTTTTAAGTGGCCCTGAAAGAATAGAAACAGAGATGCACTCTGGAGCAAATTTATTTACATTTATGAATAACGATGATAGAGATATATTTCCTGTAGACATCACAGGATAATATAGAGGTGCCTCCCTCCTCTCCCCAGACAGTTTTATTCATAGTCCAGGTTAATATAGATAACGTCTCTCTCCAGAGAGGATAATGAGTATGTGGATTTGCTAGCAGTCTCTTATAAGATTGGGTGTTTACCTAAGATCAGTTTTCCTCAGTTTTGATGCAGACCCACTGTGAGTACAGAATCTACCTGGATCCATTTCCAGATAAACCCCTGGAGACCTGGAAGAAAAGGAAAACTCATGTGAACATGAAGGTCATTCTGGCTGCTGTGCTGTAAATAACAAACTCTAAATCTCTTAGGATTTATTGTGTGCTTATCAGCCAAAACTACAGAAGTCTAGCAAGATAAGCTGGCATCTGTCATCACACTGCTGTTTTGAAACTACTTGAGAGGAATTTCATGTCTACTAAAGCTAAAGGAGCCTACAGAAGCTTTTGTAACTTGTCCTCTATAAAAGATACCTAAATCCCAGAGATCATATGTGAAATTCATGGTTGGAATATCTGTATGAGATCATTTTCAAGGCTTCTAGCCAAGAGTGTTTATTGCTAGGATAAGATGACCCTAACAAAAAGGAAATATAGAAAGTATCATGAGGGGCATATTATGAAAAGGTGTCATCTCAAGAAGAGCCACTCCACACTAAAAAAAATTGTAGTGAGATGGGAAAAACAAGTTTTCAGAGAAGCTATGAAATGGCTCTACAAGAAAAACACTGAGGTCTGAAAATTAGTAAGTCTTAAAGAATTTATTTATTTTAAAAATTACTCAAATAAGAATTTAGATATCTCCTTTTTACTTTTCCCAGTCTAACACACCTCCTATCCCAAACATTACCCAATTACAGTGAAATCTTTAAACAAATACAGAAGTGTGAATTAATGCTTAAAATGGAATATGTTTTCCAACTCAATGTAATCTTAGAATTATTTCCTAAGATCAACATAAAAGTCAGAAGGCCTAAAATTTCATTGAGCAGCAAAGAAAGGGCTAATGAACTTTAAACTACTGAAAAAGTTTGAAAAAATAAGTTACAAAAGTGTTGGCTTCATGATTATATTTCATGAGTCCTGATTGTTCAATATCCCATTATATGAAAAGAATTCAATTAGATCTCATTTAGTTTCCATTTGTCTTCTACAACTTTTCTCAACATTTTTTATTCTAGTCTGAAAATTTTTTACCTAAATGTTTGAGACCATTTATACCTATTGTTTTGTAATTTATTTTACATTTTTTGTGTGATTTTACTTTTTTCTTCCTTCTCAAGTTCTTTTGTATTCATTGAATTCATTTCTTTAATTTTTGTTTCTGAATTTATTCTACTATTTCTCATGTACTACTTTTGAAATTAGATTATCAGTCTATTTTATTTATTTTAAAGGTCACTTTAGAAATTTTAACACCAAAATCTAGAATTTAAGGAATTAATATATAAGCTTAAAATTCTTTAACTACAGTCATTATCACTTCATCTCCATTTTATTGTTCAGTCCTTCATTCTATTGTTTTATTCTTTTTGAAAATTTTCTAGTAGTTTAAACTTTTTATAACCTCAAAAATTAGGTACTAATATATTATTATATGTACCCACATTATTAATTTTATCTACATTTAACTATTTTCTTTGTCATAATTTCAGGTCTTCTGTCACTAGTTTTCTTATGACTTAAATACATCTTCTAAATGTTCAGTGAGATCTAAATGACAGTAAAATTTTTTTGTATGTCTGAAAATTACATGATGACAATTGTTTTCCCTGAAGTCTTTGAAAATTTTATTCAGTTGTCTTATGGCTTCTCTTGCTACAGTTGAGAAGTTTGTTGTCAGATCAGTTACAGTTTATTTGTAAAAAATAAAAAATGTGTATATATTCTTTTATTTCTGGATGATTTATTTGGTCTCTTTATATTCTTCTTTAATTTTTTAAGATCTGTCTTTAGACCTCTAATCTATTTAACTTATTTATAATATCAAATATCCAATTATCCACTTAAAGAATTTTGTGTGGCTTTTTAAAATATTATTATTTATTTATTTAAATTAGAGACAGGGCCTCTCTATATTGCCCATTCTGGTCTCAAACTCCTAGCCTCAAGTAATTTTCTCACCTCAGCCTCTCAAAGAGCTGTAATTACAGGTATGAGCCACCATGCCTGGATGGCTTTTTTAAAAAATATGATCAGTTTTATACTTTCTTGTTCTGTTAGTCAAAAATATGTGTGCTATTTATATTTGGATAATATATGAGTTGGTGTATAGGTCTGGAATTACTATTTTCTTATTTGGGGATTTTTTTAAAGTATTACATTATTGTCTTTATTGAGTGTTTAGCAGTGCTAAGACGAAATTTTAAAGGACTAAATCACTATATCAAAAAGATAGAAAGATTGCAAATGACCAACCTAATATTGCACCTAAAGGAACTAGAAAAACAAGAACGAGCCAAACCCAAAGTTGCACAAAAGAAGAGGTAACTAAGATCAGAGCAGAACTTAATGAAATTGAGACCAAAAAATATACATAGAAAGAACTAATGAAATAAGCAATGGGTTTTTTGAAAAGATAAACAAACGGACAGACTGCTAGCTAGAATAACCAAGAAGAGAGGGAAAAAAAGAAGATTTAAAATAAATACATTTATAAATAATAAAGATGACATTACAATAAATATCACAGCAATACAAAAGACCATCAGAGACTAATATGAACACCTCTATGTGCACATACTGGAAAACCTGAAGGAAATGGATAACTTCCTGGAAACATACAACCTCCCAAGAATAACCAAGTAGAAATTAAAATACTGAACAGATCAATAATGAGAAAAAAAATTGAATCAGTAATAAAAAAATCTTCAAACAAAAATAATCTCAGATTACAGATAGAACCACGGCTGAAATTTACCACACAGAGAAGAGTTGGTACCAATATTACTGAGACTATTCCAAAAAACAGAAGAGGAGGGATTCCTCCCTAACTCGTTCTATGAAACCAGTATCACCCTGATACCAAAATCAGGAGAGAGCACAACAAGAAAAGAAAACTATAGGTTAATATCCCCGATGAACATAAATGCAAAAGTCCTCAACAAAGTAGGAATGAATCTAATCCAACAGCACATCAAAAAGATAATACAGCACAATCAAGTGGGCTTTATTCCAGGGAGGCAAGGATGGACCAACATATTCAAATCAGTAAACATGATTCACCACATAAGCAGAACTAAACAAAAACTATATGATCATCTGAATAGATGCAGAAAAGCCATTTAACAAAATACAACATACCTTCATGATAAAAACCTTCAACAAACCAAGCATCTAAGGAACATATCTCAAAATAATAATCGCCATCTATTGCAGGGTCCAGCCCCGCAGGGTCTAGTGTGTGCAGAGACGATAGATGGCAGGAAAGAAAGACATGAGAAACAGAGACAAGAGAAGAATTCAGCTGGGCCCGAGGGACCATTACTACAAAGGCGTGGAGTCCAGTCGTGGCCCCTAATGTCTGGATGCATTTATATTTATTGTATACAAGGCAGGGGGGCAGGGTAAGAAGAGTGAATCATCTGATGTGATTGATAGGGTCAAGCAAATCACATGCTTACAGTACAGGGGGCCCTTCCCTTTCAGGTAGCCGCTACAAGGGAGGGAAGCACATATGTCAGCATTTTTCTACACACTTATCAGAAAGGTCAAAGGCTTTTAGGATTCCCCTACTCTTACTTCTCACAACTTCTAAGAACTTAAAAGGAGAGCCAGGTGGGAAAGTGGAACATGAAAGTGGACAAGGATGGTGACCATGGGAGCACAGCACTACAGAGAGGCGTTTAATCGCCTGGATGTCTGCTGGCAGATTTAGCTAATGTCAGCCCTTCCTCAACAGCCGGACAAAGCAGAGTGTTCTCTGAACTCCCCCAGTGAAAGGGAAACTCCCCTTCATGGCCTGCTAAGTAGCGGGCGCCTTCCCAGGCGCTGGCGCTATGCAAGGCTCTCAGTCTTGTCTCCTGATCACTTCTCACAATGTCCCTTCAGTTCCTAATTATATTTCACCTGGTTGTTTCTATACTATAAGAATAGAATGTTTTTATGCTATAATACTAAAGCAAAGATTAATAATAAAGTACGATTTCATAAAATTGATTATATAGTTGATTACCTGATTGTTTCTAAATATATTTGGTGTCATTGCTAAAACTACGTAGTTAGTTATTTATTATACTGGGGCAGATTGTACCTTCAGTCTCTTGCCTTGGCACTTGGGCAGCCTTCTTCCCACAATTGATGACAAACCTATTACCAACATAATACTGAATGAGCAAAAGTTGAAAGCATTCCCCCTAAAAGCTGGAACAAAACAAGGATGTCCACTTGAATCACTCCTATTCAACATAGTACTGGAAGTCCTAGCCAGAGCAATCAGGCAAGAGAAAAAAATAAAAGGTATCCAAATAAGACAAAAAGAAGTCAAATGTCTGTTCAACAGTGACATGATAGTGCACTTAGTAAATCCTAAAGACCCTCCAAAAGATTTATAGACTTGAAAAACAACTTTAGTAAAGTTTCAGGATACAAAATCGACGTACAAAAATCAGGGCTGGGTGTGGTGTGGTGGCTCATGACTATAATCTCAGCACTTTGGGAGGCCCAGGCAGGTGGATCACTTAATCAGGAGGTCAAGGTCAGCCTGGCCAATATGGTGAAACTCAGTGGCTACTAAAAATACAAAAATTAGCTGGTGTGGTGGTACACCCTGTAATCCCAGCTACACAGGGGGCTGAGGCAGGAGAATTGCTTGAACCCAGGAGGTGGACACTGCAGTGAGCCGAGATGATGACGCAGCACTCTAGCCTGGGCAACAGAGTGAGACTCCATCTCAAAAAAAAAAAAATCAGTAATATTTCTATACACTAATAATGCTCAATCTGAGAATCAAGTCAAGAATGCAATTCCATTTAAAATAGCCACAGAAAAACAAAATACCTAAGAATATATTCAACCAAGAAGGTGAAAGATCTCCACAAGAAGAATTAAAAATACGCATGAAAGAAATCATAGATGACACTGACAAATGGAAAAACATCCCATGCTCATGGATTTGAAGAATCAATATCATCAAAATGAGTGTACTGACCAAAGCAATCTACAGATTCAAAGCAATCCCTATCAAATTACCAATATCGTTTGTCACAGAGTTAGAGAAAGCTATCTTAAAGTTCACATGAAACAAAATGATAATAGAATCAGAATAACCAAAACAATCCTAAGAAAAGAGAACAAATTTAAAGACATCGCATTGCCTGACTCCAGATGTACTACAGCCTTACATTATAGTCTTATGTTATAAGGATATAGTAACAAAAACAGCATGGTATTAGTACAAAAATAGATACATAGGTCAGTGAAACACAATAAAAAAAAAACAAAACAAAAATAAAGACAGACACCTATAACCAACTCATCTTTGACAAGGTCAACAAAAATTAAAAATGATAAGAGACACTCTTTATTCAATAAATGACACTGGGAAAAATGGCCAACCATTTGCAGAAGAATGAAACTAGACTCCCTACCTCTCACCATATAAAAAACTTAACTCAACCTGAACTAAAGATTTAAATGTAAGACCTCAAAAAAACATAGAAGAAAATTTAGAAAAAACCCTTCTGGTTATTAGCATAAGAAAAGAGTTTTTACTAAGACCTCAAAAAATTGCATGCAAACGATAATTGACAAATGAAGCTTCATTAAATGAAAGAGCTTCTGCACGGGAAAAGAAACAACAGATTAAACGGACAACCTACAGAAAGGGAGTATATATTTGCAAGTTATGTATCAGAGAAAAGACTAATATCCAGAATATACAAAGAGCTTAAACAAATCAACATGAAATAAATAACCCCACTAAAAAGTGTGCAAAGGACATAAACTGACACTTCTCAAAAGAGGACATACAAACGATATGAAAAAATGTAAACTCATAAAAAAATGCTCAACATCAATAATGTTCAACAATACTCAGAGAAATGTAAATTAAAACCACAATGAAATATCATCTCACATCAGTAAGAATGTCTGTTATTTAAAAATCAAAAAACAACAGATGTTGGCAAGAATGCAGAGAAAAGGAATGCTTCTATACTGTTAGTGGGAATATAAATTAGTTCAATCTTTATGGAAAATGGTAATGGAGATTTCTCAAAGGACTAAAAGTAAAACTATCATTCAGCCCAGCAATCCCACTACTGGATTATCTACCCAAAGGTAGATGAAAAACATTTTATCAAAAAGACACCTGCATTCCTATATTTATCACAACATTATTCACAATAACAAAGTTGTAGAATCAAACTAAGTGTTCATCAGTGGTTGACTGGACAAAAAAAATGTGATACACATACACAACGGAATACTGTGCAACCGTAAAAAAGAGGATGAAAGCATGTCTTCTACAGCACTGATGAAGCTAGAGACCATGATCCAAGCGAACTAACTCAGAAACAGAAAACCAAATACTACATTTTCTCACTTATAAGTGGGAGCTAAACAATGGGTACGCATGGGCATAAAGATGGAAATAGGACAGTGGGGATTCCAAAAGTGGGGAGGGTGAGAGTGGGCCAAGGATTGAAAAACTATCTATTGGGTTTAATGTTTACTGTTTGTGTAATGGGTACACTAGAAGCCCAATCCCTACCAGCATGCAATATACCCCTGTAACAAATCTACACATGTACTCCCTGAATTGAAAACAAAGCAAATTTAAAAAAAAAATAGCACAAAGGATGTGGGGATAAAAGTATACAGTTGTAAAAATTTTACCCAGTTTCTGATGTGGTATAATATTGCTTGAAGGTGTACTGTGACAAATTAAGAATGCACATTTTAAAATCTAGAGCAGCTGCAAAAAAGTATAGCTATTGGATCAATAATGCAAACAAAATGAAAGATTAAAATAGATTCAATCTAAACAAAGACAGTAACTGAAGGGGGAAAAAAAAAGAGCATATCCCACAAATAGGAAATAAATAGCGGATAGTAGATGTAAACTCAAACATACTGAAAATTATATTAAATATAAATGGTCTTAATTGCCAATTAAAATACAAAGATTGTAAAATGATTTAAATTGTCATACAGATTTTTATGATGACACTATGTCTTGGAATATGGTATGACTTTTTAATTTATTGATTCAAGTCTTTTAGTTCTGAAAGCATTTCTTAAACTGTTTTTTTAATCTATTCAGTTCTGTTCTTCAAAGTAATTATGAGTAATTGAAATGTTCTTTGTCTCTCTTCCATACCTATAAATTTCTCTCTAATCCTGTGTTATTTCCTATAGCTGCTATAATAAGTTACCACAAATTTAATGGCTGAAAACAACATCAACTTATTATATTATAGTTCTAGAGGTGAGAAGTCTGAAGTGGGTTTCACTGAGCTGAAACCAAAGCGTGGGTAGGACTGTGCTCCCTCCAGAAATTCTGGGAAATAATCCATTTATTTGCCTTTTTCAGCTTCTAGACCTACATTCCCAACACTCCTTGGCTCACAGCTTCTTCCATCTTCGGAGTCAACAGGGTATCATCTTTAAATTTATCTCTGCTTTGTCATTACATCACTTTCTCCTTTTCTGTCTCTGCCTTCAAATATCTCTCTGCTCTCTTGTTATAAGAACATTTATGGTTACATTTAGAAATTACCAGGATAATTTCCCATCTCAAATTTCCTAATTTAATCACATCTGCAAAGTCACCCTTACTACATAAAGTAATATTCACAGGTTCCAAAGATTAGGACTTGGATAACTTTGAGATTTTTATTCAATGTTCACTGACATTTCAATTTGCTTAATTCTCCCAATCTTACTGTTTTTTCAGAAGTTTTTCATTTTTATTATTCATATTTGATCTTATTGTTCATATTTGATCTTTATTTGGGAGATAATTTTATTTTTCTTACCAATTTCTCCTTAAGGTCTGAGCTCATGGATTTTTTAAATTTTTACATAATATTTAAAATCTCTTAAAACTAATATTTTTTTAAAACTAATATGTTTATTTTAAAATATGTTGGCAAATTCCTTGAATGTCATCTTATCAGAAGTTGGGGCCTTATTTTCATTCATCTGAATGTGGGTTATACTTTGTGTCTCATTTCTTACAGTTAGAATATTACAGAATCAAGTAGAAATTGGTGGTTGAGGGGAAAAAAAGAATATGACAGAAGACATAGTATGTGACTTTTGAGACTACATCATTGTGTGATTTTGCCTTGTGGCCTTTTCATCACTTGCCATAGGGGACGCCAACCACCATATTGCCCGGACACTGTGGCAGCTCAAAAGATGCCTACATAGGGAGAAACTAAAGCCTCTCACTAATAGCTGGAACCAACTTTCTAGCCATTTGATTGAGTAACCATGAAAGCAGGTCCTTCAGCCCCACTTAAACCTTTAGACGACTACAGTCCTAACATCTTGACTCCAACCTATTCATGAATTTCTGACCCACAGAAACTATGAGAGTAATCAGTATTTATTGTTAAGTCACTAAGCTTTAAAGTAATTTGCTAGGGAACAATAGGTACCTAATGCATAAATGTTACATATTATAAATTAAGGAGCATTACAATAAAATATACGTCCATGAAATATCCACCAACTTAAAACCAGACGATTGCATCTGAGGTGTTGACAATACTGTCTCTCTCTCACTCTGATTCATCTATTGACTGTTTTCTTTAAAATATGGCACATGTACAGAATCCCTCTTCCAGTTTCACCATATGTGATTTTCCTTTGTGCTAGTCCTAATCCAAGAAAGCATCTTCAGCAAACCCAATCACCCTGCTCCTCTTGCTTAAAACAAGAAATTGCTATTTTCTCTTGGGTTATGGAACCAATTTTAGAGAATTGTGCTGTATTGATTTTTCTTTCCCCCTACCATTATTTTAAATGCTTTTACTCTTTGAAAGCCCAGCTTTTCAGAACTGTTACATGAGAGCCATGCTCTAAGGAATGTGTTAGCTTCTAAATGTTTTAAGACTTTGACAATTTCATCTATATATTAAGGCAAATCATTAAAAGTTGCATTCCTGAACCACTACATTCTCTAGTTTCCTTTTGCCCACCCAGTCACTAACCACTAACCATTTCTCCACAGATCTTTGCTTTCTCATTATTTCATTGACTTTCACTGAAGGCCATTATAATAAACGGTAAGTGGAAAAACACTTTTGCATTTCTTCTAAAGTTACTCCTGATTTCATTTTCTGTATTTACATATATTTTCTATAGGTTAATTATTCTCACCCCAAACATTTGTAATGATAAGTTTATCTTAGATTCAAGGCCAGGGAGGAAAAAATGGGTTTCTGATGAAATAGTATGTAGTCTTTAGTAACAAAAATTATATATTTCAGAGTTTATAGAAGTGAGATTCTTGTGCATATATTTAGTGTTATCACTGATTTTAAGACAAATAGAAAAGAAGATTTAGTAGTAGATGTACTAGAAAAATAAGATGGAAGAATTGAGTCTTCATAGGAGAGCAATTAGTAAAACATTCATACTGTTAACAAAAATTATGTTTTTTCAGAATACTGTTATTTATGAGAGTGTATAGGCCTTTTCTTGATTAATTATTGTTGTAATAAGGAAGATAAAAAACTGGTTCCAAATCTGTACATCATACTTCTGGCTCCTTTTAATATTCTCAAATCGAAATGCACGACAGTAGCCCTAGATAATGGTGTCATCTACAAACTTTTCGTAAGTCTTTTCACTTACTGCCTTTTCATCTTACACCCCATTTTGGGAGGGGGAAAGAAGGAGAAAAAGCTACAGAAAGAGATAGGTGTATGAACATGCCAATCCAGAAGAACCTGTGCCACAGTAGTCACTAATACGCTTATGTTGTAACAGCTATTTAATGTCAGTAAGCATCCAAATGTACTTCTTTTTCTGTTTGAATTGTACTTAATTTATATATTTCCTTTTCCTTTTAAAATTTCCAAATTTAAAGTTCAGAGATACATGTGCATTATGTGCAGGTTTGCTACCTAGGCAAACATGTGCCATGGTGGTTTGCTGCACAGATCATCCCATCACCAGGTATTAAGTCCAGCATCCATTAGCTATTCTTCCTGATGCTCTCCCTCCTTTCACCCCCTGGCCCCCCAACAGACCCCACTGCTCCCCATTGTGTGTTCATGTGTTCTCATCATTTATTTCCCATTTATATCTGAGAACATGAAGTATTTGGTTTTCTGTTCCTGAGTAAATTTGCCTCCAATTCCATCTATGTCCCTGCAAACAACATGATCTCATCCCTTTTTATGACTGCATAGTAGTATTCCATGGCTTATATGTACCACATTTTCCTTATCCAGTCTATCATTGATGGGCATTTAGGCTAATTCCATATCTTTGCTATTGTGAATAGTGCTGCAGTGAACATACATGTGCATGTATCTTGATAAGAGAACGATTTATATTCCTTTGAGTATATACTCAGTAATGGGATTGCTGAGTCAAATGCTATTTCTGTGTCTAGGTCTGTATTAGTCTGTTCTCACGCTGCTAATAAAGACATTCCCAAGACTAGATAATTTACAAAGGAAAAGGGTTTAATGAACTCGGTTCCATACGGCTAGGGAGGCATCATAATCATGGCAGAAGGTGGAGGAGAAGCAAAGCCATGTCTTATATGATGGCAGGCAAGAGAGCTTGTGCAAGGGAACGCCCATTAAATTAAAACTATGTTGGCCATAGAACACCCACAAGGGTGGCAAGACATGCTAGCTGGGAGGACCTGCCCTGTGAGAAGGAAAGAATGGAGTCCAGTTTAGCAGTCTGGCCACCCCTTGACAAAACAGCTGTATCTCCTGGGGAGCCACCTCTGTTCTGGTTGGCTTGGACTCTCCAAAGTCCACAGGCTGAAATGCCTGAATTATCCAAACAACAAAGGTGTTGGCCCACCCCAACCTCCAGGCAGTTCATCCCAGGGAGAAATCAGAGCACTGTTTGTAGAATACGGGCAGTTAGGGATGGCTGGAGGCCCCAGATGGGATGCCCCACCTAGTGAAGAGGAATGGATCAGCGTCCAACTTGAAGAAGCAGTCTGGTCATGTTCTGGCAAAGCAGCTCCACTGTGCGCAGGGGGACCCCTCCTCATCCAGACCATCTGGACCCCCCAAAGCCTGCAAGCTGGAATGGCTATGTCGACCAAACAACAAAGATGCCAACTGGCCTCTCCCTCTGGGTGCTCCATCCAGTCTCAGGTAGGCTCCACTTTGTTGCTAGTTGCTGACTAGAATTTCAAGCCAGTAGGTCTTATCTTGTGAGGTGCCATGGAAGTGGGGCCTGCAGACCAGTGCTGCTCAGACCCTGGATTTAGCCCTCTTCCCAGGGATATGTACAGACCTCCTTTGCCTTGCTTAAGTTGCAGTCTCCTTTGTCAAAGATCCCAGGGCTGGAGAAAGTAAAGCTCCTGGCTCTCTACATGTGCCTGAGCAGCTATTCTGCAAGACTCCATTCAGCTCTGTGGGTCGGACCCAAGACCCTGGTGGTGTGGGCTCATGAAAGGTTCTCCAGATCTGAGGGTTGCAAAGATTTGTGGGAGAAGTGTGGTTTCCCGGGGCCACACATTCACTCACCACTTGCCTTAGCTGGAAGAGGGGGTACACCTGGCTCTGTGTTCCTCCTGGGTGGACCATCCCCCCACCCTGCTTTTCTTCATTTGCTGTTGTTCAAGTTGTTTCCCTGATCAGTTCCAATGTGAGTACCTGGATACTTCAGTTGAAGGTGCTATATTCACTCAGCCCTTTTGTTCCTCTCCATGAGTGCCATGCACCACAGCTGCTTCTAATTAGCTATCTTGCCCCAGTATCTATACATTTATTATCCTAGTTTTATATTTTTATAAGAGCCACAAACATAAGAAATACATACTTTATGAGCTTTATTTTAGTTCCACTTAAGTAACATTATAATACAAGTGGCTTCCTTCAACCTTATTAATCTATCAACATATTTTTCTTTTTCCCTAAAATACTGATATTGATCATTGTTCTTTCCTCTTTGTCTAGCTGCTAAAGGGCTAGAAATAAGTTTTGTAATCAATTGTCCTTCCATCACAAATAGTTCTCTGTGCAGTTTTCTTCTTTATTCCTTATTATGTCTCCATTTCTTTCTCTTTGGTAAGTTATTTTTACCTTATTTGTTTTTATATAAGCTGTCTGATACAGTTTGGACATTTGTCCCTGCCCAAATTTCATGTTAAATTGCAATTCCCAATGTTGCAGGTGGGGCCTGGTGGGAGGTGTTTGAGTCATGGGGGCAGATCTCTCATGACTTGATGCTGTCCTCACCTTGAGTGAGTTCTTGCAATATCTGGCTGTTGTAAAGTGCGGCACCTCCTCCACCCCACTCTCTCTCGTACGTCTGCCTTTGCTATGTGACATTCCTGCTTTCACTTTACCTTTCACCTTGAGGAAAAGCTCCCTGAAGCCTCCCCAGAAGCTGAGCAGACGCCAATGCCATGCTTGTACAGTCTGCAGAACCATAAGCCAATTACTCAGTCTCAGTTATTTCTTTATAGCAATGAAAGAACAGCCTAACAAACTGCCTAAAATGAATTTTTTACATTGACAAAGTAAAAACCATCTGTAAGGTATATACAATTTTTTTTTTTTTAGAAAGGATCTGGCTCTGAGGAAAAGAAAATAATTGAGAAATCCAAACTACTGGTGAAAGGAAGGGCCCACTGAGAACCATCCCAGCAACCCGACCACAGCTGGTCTTCCCTGGACACCATGAACCACACTGTCCAAACCTTCTTCACTCCCACCAACACCGACCGTTCCCCCAACTATAGGTTGATCAAGGAAGAGCATGAAGTGGCTGCTCTGGGGGCACCCCATAACCTTCCTCCCCCAACATCCACCATGATCCACATCCGCAGCAAGACCTCCGTGCCCGACCATGTCATCTGGTCCCTGTT
>PVKP010033982.1:0-24592 GCA_004027715.1 Plecturocebus donacophilus | reverse complement strand
TCTCAGCAAACTGACACAAGAACAGAAAATCAAACAGCGCATGCTCTCACTCATAGGTGGGTGTTGAACAATGAGAACACATGGACACAGGGAGGGGAGCACTACACACTGGGGTCTGTGGGGGGAAATAGGGGAGGGACAGCGGGGGCTGGGGAGTTGGGGAGAGATAGCATGGGGAGAAATGACAGATATAGGTGAAGGGGAGGAAGGCAGCAAATCACACTGCCATGTGTGTACCTATGTAACAATCTTGCATGTTCTTCACATGTACCCCAAAACTCAAAATGCAATTTAAAAAAATAATAATCATAATCATAAATATGTGACACTGGACAATTTATTTTTTTAAAAAGAGGCTTATTTGGCCCACAGCTCTGCCGGCTGTATAAACATGGTGCCAGCATCTGCTCTGCTTCTGGGAAGGCCTCAGGGAGCCTTCACTCTGCTGAAGGTGAAGCAGGAGCTTATGGTGAGAATGAAAGTGAGAGAGAGAAAGAAGGTGGGGTGGTGCCACACACTTAAACAACCAGACCTCACAGGAACTCACTCACTACATCGAGGACAGCACCAAGCTATGAGGAACTCACCGTCATGACCCAAACACCTGTAGTCTAAATTCTTTCCATGATTAGCTTGGCCTACATATAGGAATGAACCAAGGCAGTGGCTTGTAAGATCAGAAGCAAGATGGAGTCAGCTATGTCAGATTCCTCCCACCGTTCCATTAGCTTCCACTCTGGTCATTACAATGCCTCTCTTCCAACACTGGGGATTACATTCAGCATGAGATTTGGTAGGGGCGTATATTATAACTATACCCTGCAGTGAGCTATGATTGCACCACTGCACTTTAGCCTGGGTGACAGAGTGAGATCCTGTTTTAAAAAAATATATGAAAATAAAAATAAAGTCCAACTTTCCTTTTCTAGCACCAGACTGCTCCTCAATACCCTAAAATCTCCTCATTCTGAACTGGGGCCACGATGAGAGCCAGGTATGGTGGCTTGGCTGGATCTGGCTGACTGTCCAGAGCCCAGAGCTCCTAAACTCTCCCTAGCATCCAGAGACACTTCCAGAAAAATAAAAAAAAATCATCTCTGCAAACATCTCTAGATGAACACTTGAGCGGTCAGACGTCAGTCATCCAAAGTGGGTTATTCATCCAGGCAAGAACAGCAGGAAAGGAGGGAGGGCTTGGGTGAAGGAGTGTGGGATCAGGACCCTGCACTCTGTTGTCGATCAAGCAGCATTGAGCTCCCCTGCCCAGCAGGCCACAGTCCTGTCTTCAGACTGAACAATTAGCCTGTTCCCTTCCCAGCATGCTCCTGTCCTCATTCATTCCTCCATCTGAATATTTGTGTCTGTCACCAGATGTGCCAGCAGGCTCTGTGGGCTGGGACATGGAGGGTCGATCTATTGCAGACCCAGGTGTGACTCCTGCCTGTTCAACTTACAGCTATGAAACCTTGGCCAAGTCACTTAGTCCCCTTTGGTTTCAGAAAGGACCCAACAACACCTGCTTCATACCTGTGATTCTCATGAGAAATAAATAACACATGTAAAGCACTCACTATGACACCTGGCAAATAGCAAATGGCATAAATGATACAGAGCTCTTTAGAAGCAGGGTTTGCACAAGGAGCTCACAGGCTCCTGATGAGAAGAGAAAGCAAGAAACCTGTCAGGCAGGCAGTCAGGATGGATCCTCAGTTGAATTCTTTCAAACAAAAGAACAGCCTGGAAAAATAAAGCTGCAAGCACAGATAAGGGACCTTGCCACAGTAGGACTCGCTTAAGACATGACCATAGTTGCACAGATAAGAAAGGCTACACAGGTGACTTGCCCAGTCATGCCCACAAAGGAAAATTCTGCCCTCTGATGCATGGGCAGTCAGGGGAACAAAGCAATATGGAGTAACACAAGCTAAGGGCCCACATGTGCGTTAGGAGGACGGAGTGGAGCTCCCAGAAATTTGCACCTTATGCTCATGAGACGCCCAGACCTCATTGGTTTCTATAAGAAGTCTTTGCATTCATCTGTGTAAACAGCAACCCTTTTTCAGGCCCCCTCTCCACAGCAGAGAGTTTTCTTCTTTCACTCATTAAACTTTCACTCCAGCCTCACCTTGGGTGTCTCCGCTCCTTAATTTTTTGGTTGTGGGACAAAGAACTTCAAGTATACCTTGAACAACAAGAGTGCAAAATTGTGATGCATTGGCAAGACTATAACACTGAGATGGTGACACCCAGGAGGAGTGCGCAACTGCAGCAGAGGCCTGGAGTTCACAGAACCGCCGGCCCCCACGTGGGAAGGGTCTGAGGACAGGGACCGTGGATCCCAAACTCCAGCCCATAAGCACGCTGGGTAGCGTTAAGAGACAAGAGGTGTGTGATGTGAGACAGGTCAGGCCACTTGTGATTTAGGCTCCTATTGCCCTTCTTTTTCTTACTCAAAATCGACTCTTGCTGCCAAGCGTGCCATAGCATTTCCGTGGAGAGCAGTTCATCAGCTGCGTCCTGCGTCACTGTCACTGCAGGAAGTTACGAAGAAATCTAAAGTGGTAGAGGAGAAAGGAGAAAGTCCGGGAGTTTCACTCCCCATCGCCCAGGGCACGCAGGGCCTGTGAGATTAGAAACTCAGGCCCCAGGCTTCTCACCCAGGAGACGGGACATGCAGGACCCATCGCTGCCACCGTGGCTCTCCAGCTGAGGGAACAGGACCTGAGTACACAGGTTCACCTTGCACAGCTTCATGACATCTCTTTCAGAAGCCAAAACGGAGAAGCAGCATTAAGGCAGCTAAGTACGCAGATATTTTAGCCATCTCCTGCAAAGCAGTTGATTATTTGAGAAAAGCCAGGTAATTATCTCAAGTTTTACTTTCTCATGGAAACGTGATGGAAAAGTCACCTCCAGCCCTTGCACCACCTTCATCAGGGACCCAATCAAACCTGCCGTAATGAAAGGCTGGACTCTGTTTCCACAGTGGCAGAACTGTCCCTCTCACACTGCCACTGCCAAAGCAGAGGGGTGTGTTTTCCTGTGTAGAAAACATTCTGGTAACATTTCAATAGCGAAGAGGATCTAGGGGTCACTTCCTCTGACACTAGCGGGTGATGTCTGTTGGCAGAATAGGGTAAGAATGGTTTCTTCCTCCCAACGGGCCTGGAAACCGCTGACACCGTATCACACAGCACATGGGGCACGCACCACAACTTCCTCAGAAGGTTCCATTGTCACCTGGAGAAACAGTGATTTTGGAATCCAGCTCATGAAGAAACTGAAGGTCTGAGAGGCAAAATCAGAACTAAAACCCAGGCTTTCACCCCCAATGCGACGCTGCCTCGACTCACGCCTGGCTGGTCATAACACCGGCACCACCAACAAACCAGCCGCCATCTGAGCACTCACGGCGTGTGACTGCACACAGCAGAGAGCCTCCTGATCCGACACTAGCCCACCAGCTTCACAGGGCAGTCCTGTAACTCCTAGGACCCAAAAGTAGAGCCTTTACCCCAGCCCAGAGTGACTGTTTTCTAGATCAGAGGGGACCAAATGGCCAGCGATGGTAAGTCAAACATAGAGCAAAAACTTCACAGTAAGAAATAAGGTGTGAGTGCTGAGTGCCTGGAAAGATACCAGCAGCCTGCCAAGGGAAGGAACAAGTCTCTTTCTATTGAGATTGATTCTGATCTGTCAGTCTCCTTTACACACATCAAGGTTCCTGAGGGGAGAGCCAGCTATTAACATTGCTAATTACTTGTTAAAATGTACAAATGGTCTTGGGGACAAGTTCATCTGCATGTGAATTAGGTGTCCAGAGTAGTTATAATCACTTAATTATGTGCTTGTGAGGAGAGAATAGAATCTAAGACAGGAACAACAGGACTGTCTCGGTCACTGGGATGTGTCTAGAAAACTGAGGAGGCTGGTAGGGTCCGGAGCCTCAGGAGGCAGGTCTCAGCAGCACACAGTTCACAACAATTAATGTTCTGCTATTGAGGGAAACAACTGTCTGTTGAAGCCCGGGATGGGCCAGGAGGTGGGTAGGGACCCACAGCATGGCTGAGTAGCCACTGAGAAAATTGCAGCTATTTAGGAACTGGTGAGGGAGGGGCGGCAGGAGGGGGCCTCTTGAAACATCCCTGAGCAAAGATTACACCAGCGAGAGAATTCTCGCCTGGCCGAGTCCATCATGCTCTGGCCTCAGAGGCAGGCTGCCCTCGCTCGTTCCTGGGCACAGGCCAAGTTAACCATGGGAGGAATTTATTGTACAATTTAACATTTAAGCAACAATGATAATATTCCCTCCCTAGCACCAACCCCCTCCTTGTTTGGCGACTAAAACTGCCTTTGTAAAACTGAGAAAGGGCACAAAATTAGGATTACGGGAGCACTCTGAATTCTGGTAAGATACAGGCATACCTTGCCTTTCTATAATCGCTTACTGCACCAGAGGTCACAAGGTTTGTGACTCCCCCAAGTGCTCTTATGGACAGCCTCACTGTTGTGGAACCTAAAATTTGTCTTTTGGGGTGTTTTTCATCTCTTTGCATCCTGGCCCCACCCAGACTCATGACTCATGATCAACCAGTCCTCGGGCCCCACCCAGAGGCAGACTCGGCCTGAAGACTATTTTCCACACCCCTGTGATTTCATCCCTAGCCAATCAGCAGCATCCACTCCCAAGCCCTCTGCCCACCAGCTTACCCAGAAAAACCCTAACCTCTGAGTTCTGGAGGAGGCTGATCTGAGTAGCAAACTCCAGTCATTCCACTTGGCCAGATCTACGTTAATTGAACCCTTTCTCTACTGCAGTATCTGTCCCAGTGAATTAGTTTTGTCTGTGCAGCTGGCAAGATTACACTCACTCCTGAATGAAAATGCATGGGAGGTGAGTAGGATGGATTGTCTCTCTCCTCCAGCTTCATCCCTCTGCCCGCATCTGCATGGACTCTATGATGTTCCAGGAGCCCCTCACATGTGTGACCACGGCCCAGATAGCCCAGAAGGAAGCTCAGACAGAGAAATCGGAAAACAGCCACTCGTGAAGCAGACACAGCCCAGTCTGCCATGCATCGGGTAGGAGGGACAGTTAAGGGTCCTTTTGCAACCTTTCCAGGGGAAGATACTAACTCACCTGTCCCCTCAATACTGGGACTGTGTTTTATTTTTCTATTTATCTTAAACACTTCATAAGGGGATAGAAATGCTGTGATTTCAAAGAAGGCTTCAGAATGCCTTTAGAAAACTTACTGAGCCATTCTAGTATTGTGTAAGACAATGGTCCGGTATCTTTTTCTCAGTGCCATGGCAAAGGGGAAGAAAAATGAACTCAGGGATATGGAGGTGTGTGAGACCTAGCAGCCTAGCAGAGTTTATGGCAGTCAGCAAAAGCAAATCCGGAATCCCATAGATCTCAGCCAGTTCACCCTAATGAGGTTGTAGAAACTGAAATACAGCCCTCTCTTCTCCTTATGAAACTGGGAACAGATACATCAGCCCATTTTCCACAAACTGTCTTGTAAGAGGAGGAGAGACAGGCCTAAGAGTGCAATTCCAGATTTTTTTAACCAAAATTATTTCCTAGATTCAGTGTATCTAAAAAAAATTTCAGCGTGATTTTTGTAAATGAATGAGCTGCTTGTAAAATTCTTATAGGAACACAAAGGACTAAGAATAATCAAGATGATCCTGAAGAAAAGAAACAAAATTTTAAAATGTGGTCAGCCATCAAGCCATATTATAAGGCTAAATTAATTCAGACAACATGCTGTTCACTGAAGACTGAGCAAACTAACCAATGGGATAAAACATAAAATTAAGATACAAGTACATAGATTTAGTACCACCTTGTTTCTGACAAAAATTAACCCTGCCCTGCAGCTCAGGAAAGGATAGTGTTTTTCATAGTTTGTACTCAGACAATGCCTGTGTGTGTCACTCACATCCTCCCATTCCCAGAAATCCATCCCAGATGGATTGCAGAGGCAAACATTGCAGATATCTCTAAGACTTTGAAATAGGAAAGAGTCTTCAGTAGGACACAAAGCAGACTAACCATGAAAGAAATAAAATTAAAAATGGATAAATCAGACTCTATTAAACTAAAGCTTCAGGCAATGGCAGAGTAACCTATATCAGACCAGTCCTTCTGACAAAACAGTCAAAAGCATTGAAAGACATACACAGAGGTTTGAAGGCACTGAAGAGGCAGGAGCTGGAGGAGTGTAGCACAGGAAAACATGCTGGGTGTGATCACCACGCATCCAGCTTAACGCCAAGGACATGCTCCTACTTTACACAGACGTGGGGATACACCTCAAGAAGAAAGCAGAAGTCTTCTGGGAACGGCGAGTTGGAAGTCTGGTGGGAGACATTTCTCCATGGATTTCTGATACTTCTGCACATATTATGAGCAAACCACTGATCACCACTGTTCCAGACAATCTTTTCAAGAATGTGTGTACAGTAAACAGCCTTGGATGAGAAAAATAATGTCATCTTCCAGAGCAAAGGGAAGGCATCTTATTGTCCAATGCAATGAAGATAATGTCTCCATCTGGAACAAGAGACAGGCGTGATTAATCCTATTATAAAAGTTTCCATTTCTCTCAGCTCAAGACTCCGTCTCCTGTAATATAATGTACTATATGTGTAAATGTCATCTGGCCCTTTCCACATCATCCTGTGGAAACTGGGGCTCATGGAAGTGGCACAAAAATGCCACAAAAATATTCTATGTACTGCTTTTGCTATGAGTAACAGGCTACCTTTTTAGTTTGCCTGTAGAGTCAAGTCTCAGATCCTTCAGTTTCTGACAGTTGTAGTAAAGAGGATGGGATATTGACCAAAACATGGCTTTCTGTAAGAGAAACTATGAGGGCCTCAAAGGTCTATTAATAGGATTTAAGGGAAGTTCATAGAAGTCAGTAGCAAACATGTTCACTAAATTGTATAATTAACTGGGCAATAAATAGTCCTTCCCGCTATTGCCTGTTAATTAAGGAGTCATGGCCTTTTCACTAGCACAGGTCTTTCTTCTCTTCCCATCCCCAGTGCCTCCCTACCCCTCTTCCCAGGCCTCAGTTGCTTTAAAGAAAAAGATTATTAGAAGTGAGCCAAAGTCTCCCTGCCCCAAGGGCAACTGAAGGTTCTAGGCACCGGCATGCTGGGGAGCTCTGAGCTGGGAGGTCCCCAGCATGGGGACTTTTCTACTGTTATTGGTGCAGGTACAAAGTCACCATTCTATGCAGTCCCAGGGTTAAAAAACCGAGGAAGGACCGAAGGTCAACTGAGTGAGTTGGGACCAAGTTTACAGTGGACGAGGGAAGTAAAGTGATGTTGTGAGTGGAGCCACAATCTCCACTAACAATAACTGTTAGCATGATTTTAGGTGTTTTCTTTTCTTTCTCAATCTCTTTGGGTTTCAGTTATTCAGTAAGTAGTCAGTATCTACTGAACTCCTGCTATGTATCAACGTCAAATTGGAAAAGTAATGCATGCCTTGATTCACAAAACTGTCATGATACAGAAATGAGATAGATGTGAAAAGGCTCTGGGAAAGAATGTCTGTGGTAGAAAGCAACTAGCAGTGGGCTCTGGGACAGGAGTTTAACAGAGTTCTTGGCCGGCAAATGGCGCTCTCCATATGCCGAGGCAGTGGAAGAGCTCCCAAGCCAAGCCAGTTCCCAGTGGATGCTGCAGAGCCCATGGTGCCAATGTTCATATCCTAATCAATCAGCAGGGGCACCCCATGACCTGCTCACTTACCCCCCTCCACGCCACAGATAACTGCTATATAGCATGTGATAAGAGCTGACCTGCCTTACCCAAAATCTTCTGTGCCAGAGCCTCCCCTCAGCCTTCTTCAGGCACTTCATCCTGAGATGTGCTTAGCAGGACTGAGGAAGCAGAAAGGAAACAGCCTCCCCCACACGAAAAATCAAGCAAGTAAAAAGAAAAGAACAACAAGAAGAAAACAAGTCTTAAAATCAAATCGCATGGGGAATCTCACAAGAAAAGTGAGGGCAGGCGAGATGTGAGGAGTGGGATGGCCATAGCAGACACGTTTCATTATTGATTTATTCATTTTAAAATAATTCCGGGGGGAAAAGGGACTGTTTGGGGCCTGTTGAGTTGATTTTCGACGTTGTACTATGCGTGAAATTATCTAGTCATGAGAAGAGAATAAATAATGCTCTGATTTTCTTGCCAGTAATAACATCACACCATGCATATTGAAATACTGAAAACCACGGTAATTTGATAAGAACTGTCATATTCCAAGCCATGACTATTTCTTGTCCCTACACGTGCGTGCGTGCGTGCGTGTGTGTGTGGTGGGGGGAGGTTCTGGCTACCCTTCTTGCCATTTTTCTTTTGTGTGGCTGTCCTACATTTCTCCCTCTCCCTCTCTCTCTCCCATTCCCTCCCTCTCCTCCTGCTTCCCTCCTCTCTCTACCCCCTCCATCTCCCTCTCCCTCCCTCCCCGCCCCAGCAGTCCCCAGTGCCGTTGCTGCTTCCTTCCAAAGCTGGGCATCTCCACTCTGTCCATCCACTTCTCCAGCTTGCTCCTTTTCTCCTTTGCTGTCACTGCTCTTGGCTGACCTCCGTCTTCCACTCGTACCGTCTCTCACCACTTTGCCACCTGTCCCAACGGAAACACATATCCTAGTGGACTCCTCTCACCTCTCACTCCTGTGGAGAGGACACGGGGTAGCACAAGCCTGAGGCAGTGAGCGCGGAGAGAGGGTGCTTAGTTGGGGGACAGATGGGGGCAGCAAATAGCCCCTAGGGCCAGGGATGACAGGGAGGCCCTCAGGTCCGCCAATTCCACTAAATTGTTTTCCTAATGAAAGATACTCACCAAAAGCTACTCTTGGAGTGAGAAACCACTTCTTTTCAGAAAGGAACTTAAATCTTCCTCAAGCACTGAGCAAGGACTTTTCCCATGCAAAGATACTTCACTGTGTCTTGTGGAAAGGTAAACACCAGCATTGGGCTCTAGCATCAGCCATACTGTTTATCACCTGAGGATTTCCATGTTCTTGATACGGAACCAAGGAGCATGTCCACCAGGTGCTACAGAATGGTGGCCGCCACCCAGATCTGGGCTGCAAACGCAGGGGAAGGCATCACATCCAGTGTGACGCTGAATGCTTTCTGAAAGGCACGTGAGGTCCAGTGGCACAGCGCCCATTACTCTTTACTGTTTAATTGATAGCAATTTAATACCTTTATACCAGGCTGTGCCCAAGGAAGACCAGAACCCTGATGAGAGGAAAGGTGGTATTCTCCCTGGGCCGGGGAGAAGATGGTGGAAGACAGGGAGAGAAAACGGGGGTATGGACACGCTTGGTTCCGCTGCTGGAGGAGCTTGCCAGGGAGTGGAGTTGTTGCCGCACCACAGAGCTGAGCCTGACTGACTTTCAGCTTTCTGCTTCAGGCTTAATTAGATCCCAAGGGAATCAGGAGGAAAAAAAAGTCATCGGAATTTCTACTTTTGCTGTGCCAAGCACATTCTCGTTTATGTGAGAAATCAAGCGTGGAACATGAGAAGGGAGGGTGACTCCCGCAGGCCGGGAGAGCGGTGCAGCAGGAGGAGGCAGAAAGGGGAGGCTGCGGAGTGCATGGCACCGGTGGGAAGCTCGAGGTCTGGAGGAGACAGGGAGGCAGGAGGGGAGGCGCAGATGCTGATCTTCCTCCCAGACACGTGCAGCAGCCACCAGCCATCACCAGGAGCACGAGCTCCACGGGCAGCGGCTGTGTCTGCTTTGTGCCCAGTGATACCCCCATACCATCACACAGGGCCCGGCAGTCACTCACTCAGTAAATGCTGATGACCGAATTAACTGTGAAAATAAGTAATTCAAAATCTAAGCTGCTGGGATTCTAAATGGTTTTGAGCCTTAAAGGAATATAAGGGCCCTGAGTCACCTAACAGATGGCTGTAACCTAGGCACCTGCAACCATTGTTTCTCTGATTATAGATGAGCCTCAGTCCTTATATACACTGTTTGGTTAAATGCTGCAAATGACTAAAGGTCACCAGGGGTCACCCCCTCCCTCCTCACTGTTGATCTTCAGTATAGATTAACTTCCCCCTTATCTTTCTCACATAAAACTTCTTAATCATCACAGTGTCTAAGATGAAACGTTAAATACACACTTTTAAATTGGAAAGAAATTGAAAACCAGGTGTAAAGGAAAGAAAACAAGACCTAAGGAAAAGAAAACAAACGAATTGAATTATTGTAACTCATAAACCAGCTTTGTATAGAAAACGTTATAATCCTACTAAACCTCTGTTCTCTTCCTATATAAGCAAGAACTTAACTTTTAACTTAGAGCACTGACTCTATTTCTCTGGAGTCTTTGTCTACCATTACCAGCTTTTTGCTTGAATAAATGCTTTAAACTGGAATCTGGTCTTTTTTATTATTTCAGGTTGACAGAACAATATCATATATATGGGTTTCCCCAGCACCTGTCATGTGAAAATAATTTAACATGTTTGTGCACAGATGCCTGAGTGTTTAAAAAAAGTCATATGTAATAAACCTTTGGAAGCCACAGATCCCAGTGCCTCTGAGATGAGATTGACATGTGGCGAGGCTGTGAGCCCAGAAGGCACACATTTAGAGCTCCAAGAATGTTAATGGTTTCCTTCTGACACCAGATCGCAACAAACCTCACCCTGGCACAAGGAGCCTCCAGATTTAGTGTTGCCAGAGAGGATGACAATGATCATGATAAGCTCAGAGAGAGTTAACATCTCAGAGGTTAAAATACTTCACTGCTGGCTGCACAACAATGTGAACATACTTAACATTCCTGAACTATGTACTTAAAAATGGCTAGGATTGTAAATGTTCTTTTATGTGTATTTTACCAAATTTTAAAAACAAACAAACCACTAGTTAATGGTGGAACTGTCAAATCCAGCACTTTCCGATTCCAATGTTATCTGATTCCACAGTGTTATTACTTGCCTCTGGGATGTGGCATTTTCAAGTAGCCATTTTATCACATAATCTAAGTAAAGACAATCTCTTCAGATGTACAATAAACAAATGCTCTCATTCCACCCTGATATTGCAAGACATGGACATAGAACAAGCAACTGTGGAATTACACTCTAGCTAAGACATTGTCCACTCCTGTGTGTTGAATTTGGAAGGCTTGTCTGAGTCCTCTGTGTTGCAGGCAACACTGAGGCAGCACTCGCTATCCGAGCCTGACCTCTCCCTCCCCTGTGGCCAGAGAGGGTGGGCTGTCAAACAGGCAGTAAGGATTTCTCTGAATGCTTCTGAGAGCATTTATTTTATTTATTTTTAATTTTTCCATAAGTTATTGGGGGTACAGGTGGTATCTGGTTACATGGGGACCTTCTTTAGTGGTGATTTGTGAGATTTTTGTGCCTCATCACCCCAGCAGTATATACTGCACCGTATTTGTAGTCTCTTATGTCTCGCTCCCCTCCCACTCCTCCCCCCAGGGAAATGCAAATCAAAACCACAATACAATACCACCCCACTCCTGAAAGAATGGCCATAATCAAAAATCAAAAAACTTCGATGCTGGCGCGGATGCAGTGATCAGGGCACACTTCACTGCTCGTGGGAATGGACACTAGTATAGCTGCTACAAAAAAAAAAATGTGCAGATTCCTTAAAGAACTAAAAGTAGAACTGCCATTTGATCCCGCAATCCCACTACTGGGTATCTACCCAGAGGAGAAGTCATTGTTTGAAAAAGATCCTTGCACACACGTTTACAGCAGCACCATTCATAATAGCATTTATTTTAGAAAGGAGCTGAAGCATGATCATCAGCAGGCAAGCAAGGAGTTACTGGAGGAAATTAAAGTGCTCAAAACACAGGGAAGAAAGGCTCGCCAGAGGAAGCAATTTCCCATGGCAGGGCTTATGCCTCTTACATCATTTACTCTCCAGCACCACCCTGTGAGGCACGTGTGACTTTTATCACCATTTTATTGATGCCATAAAGAGTCAGCTGGTAGGCTGGGGCCAGTGGCTCAAGCCTGTAGTCCCAGCACTTTGGGAGGCCGAGGCGGGCAGAACACAAGGTCAAGAGATCAAGACCATCCTGGCCAACATGGTGAAACCCCATCTAACTAAAAATACAAAAATTAGCCAGGCATGGTGGCGCACGCCTGTAGTCCCAGCTACTCGGGAGGCTGAGGCAGGAGAATTGCTTGAACCCGGAAGGCGGAGGTTGCAGTGAGCTGAGATTGTGCCACTGCACTCCAGCCTGGCGCCTGGCGACAGAGTGAGACTCTGTCTCAAAAAAACAAAACAAAACAAAGAGTCAGCTGGTGAAAGGATTTTCTCAACTGACATGGTTCCACGTCCTCCTCATCCTAGTCCCGTCTCTGTCAAGGCCATGGTGCAAGGTGCCCTCCCGTGACCCTCATACATGTCTTCAAACATGCTCACACACACAACCACACTCAAAAGCCATCTACACATGCACCACACACGGTACACACATCACATGTACCACACAACACCTCGCACACTGCACACTGTGCACACACTACCCACCAAACATAACCCACACACCATGCATCATACCACACACACTACACTCCCCACACACCACACACTACACACCACCCCTACATACCATGCATCACACACACCACACACACTACACATCCATACCACACACACCAAACACCAAACCACACAAACCACACACACTACACACCACATGCACCACACACCCAACACAACCCCCATACACCACACACTCATCAAACACACTATACACTACACAAACCACACATCCACACCACACACACCAAACACAGCAAATATACACCACACACAGCACACACACTACACACACACACCCACAGCACATACATCACCCACATCACAGACACACCACACCCCACACACACCACACACCACATACCACAAACACCACACACACCAAACCCGCTACACGCATACACATTTATATATAGACCACCTACCATCCACATACCTTACACATACTATACACACACTCAACACATACTCACAAGTATACATCATATGGTGCTTTAAAAGTAGCAGAAATGAGGTCAGGAAGACAAACTGTGCTGCAGCAGTTGGTAAAAAGGGCACAGGCTCTGCCTGCACCCAGGCACTGCACCCACGGAAGTTAGGGATGAGGGGCACAGTCTCCAGGAGCAGCCTGCCGGCCTTGTCACTCCTGTGTCCCCTAATCAGTTCCTCTCATCAACCCTGCCTCCCCCAGCTCCAACCCAAACCACATGCAGACACACGCAGACATAAACACAGATACATGGAGACACACAGACACACTGGCACACACAGACACATAGAGACACAGACACTGTGACACACAGACACACAGAGACACACAGATACACAGACACACTAGCACACACAGGCACATAGAGACACAGACACAGTGACACACACAGACACATAGAGACACATAGACACTGGCACACACAGGTACATAGAGATACAGGCACAGTGACACACACAGACAGAGACATATAGACACACCAGCACACAGAGACACATAGAGACAAAGACACAGTGACACACAGACACATAGAGACACACAGACACACATAGAGACACAGACACAGTGACACACAGACACATAGAGACACACAGACAAGCACAGACACACTGGCACACACAGGTATATAGAGATACAGGCACAGTGACACACACAGACACACTGACACACACAGACACATAGAGACACACAGACACATAGAGACACACAGACACGTAGACACACTGATATACAAACACGCACACCCAGACATGTATAGACTTAGATGCATATAGACACACACACAGACATACACAACCTACAGATATGCCCACAGACACACACAGAAAGACATATAGATACACACAGACACACACACACACACCATTGCTTGTGAGTGCTCCAGGAATGCAAGCTCATTTTAATGTTGATGCAGGCACAATTCCGTTAGGAAGGCGATTTTGATGATAGAAATCAATACAGAATGAAAGAAACGCTAACTGTCCTCAGGATGATTTTTTTGTCGACAGAGAGCACCTTTAATGGCACAGGTCACACTGCCTAAGGATAATCACACATCTTAAAGAATGGGGGGAGAAATGGGGTCTAGTTATTGACAGTGTGTGACCCTGGACAAGTCATTTTGCACGTTTGTGGCATCAGTACGTGGGGGAACCAGTGCCTCCCAAGGCTGGCCTGTGGAGGAAGTCATGGAAAGTACACAGAAGCAGCAGGCAGGCGCTAGCAGGAGGCACCACTCACGTCACCGAGCACTGAGGACGGAGGACAGGTTCCCAGGAACCTTCCACTGGAGTCTACACCGGGGAGGGAGGGGGAAGTACTCTTTTTCTTGTTTTTCCTGTGACTCCATTGCTCCCTGCCTTTTCCACAGCTTTTACACTCCACAGAAAAGTGTGTGGCTCTGTGAATGACTTTCTCCAAGGCCATGCAGCTGGGAACTGAGCCAAGGCCCAGGCCCAGGACTCTTAACTTCAGGATCCCACACGGGCTCCTCTGTACCACGAAGCCACCCGGATGGCCATGGGCAGACCCTTCAGGAGACACTCACAGCTGCTCTTCATTGAGTTCAGGCTGCAGTCCTCAAGGTGGAGGAGGGGCATGTGTTCCTACCCCCAGGGGACATTTGGCAGTGTCTGGCCATGTTTTTGGTGGTCTCACTTCGGGGAGGAGCGCAGATGCTCCTGGCATCTGGTTCCTTAGTGGAGAGGCTAAGGATGCTGCCAAGTGCCCTCCGATGCACACAACGGTCACAGCAAAGGCTGCGGCCTGCGAGGTGGGAGGTGCTGAGGCCAGCACTCTGGCCCACTGCGACCCCATGTCCTCCCTCTGACAGGCACCATCAGGAAGCTGTGCCCCCAGGGTTCTCATTCCCAAGGGTCCTGGGAATGGTTCTGGGGGGTCCATGCCCCTTTCATGGGGATGGTATGAGGCACGCCAGCTTCATCACGCCTTGTGTGCCCCTTGTTCCCCGCTCTGTCCTTCCTGAGCCCAGGGAGTCCAAATCCAGTCTTTGAGTCTCCACCCGCGGCATCTCAGCTCAGTTGAGAATCATTCCCTCTTTAAGAACAGGCCGACAATGAGGCAGCCGACCACTCTGCCCATGAAACTCAGTTCCCCATCACTTCGAAATGCCTTTGGAACCACCACTGGGGGCCCTCTCCAGCCCGCCCCACCCTCCTGACACAGTCTCCCCACAAGACCAGCATCAATCATTCCCACAGAAAACTCGAACTCGAGAAATGAATGAAGGAGCACAGGCTTGGCTGATTGGCAGAGGATAATAGAGGAGCCCGTGTTTGACAAATCAGCAATGACACCTCGGATAGTAGAGCTGTGCAGTTGGCATCTTCTTCCCAAATACAGCAAATTACCAGCAAGGGCAGGAAGCTTTGGCAGAATTAATCACTACCTGGAAAACAATTTCACACTAGAATAAACAGGAGAGACAGAGAATAATAAATGCATTGCATTGTCCAGTTGTTAACCTGGGCCTTGATATATATTAAAAAACAAGTCAATTACTTTTAGCAATGACAGAAACTCATCTGGTTTAGCAAAAGAAGATAAAGAAGTCTGGGGGTGGAGAGCCAGCGATCTGAGGGAAGACATCCTGAGATGATAAATATCTCATGTCAAGCCCGCACTCAGCCGCAGGCTTCTCAGAACAGAGGCAGCCAGCTCCGTTCCATCTGAGGGAGCAGAGGCAGGAGGGATGGCATAGAACGTTGGAAGGGGAGAGGGCATCAGCTACCAAGGAGTTGTTATCAAATATAGAAGCAAAACATTAAAAATGCACAGTTATTTTTCAATAAAACCATCCCATGTCTTCGCAGAAGGGTTTAGTTCCTGCTTTCACACTCCAGCTGGTGTCTGGAAAAGGTGCTTGACTTTCTGTGCAGAACCAGAATGGGAGACAGGAAGATGAGTTTATTTCACAAGACAAAGCTTGGTTGTTTTTCTTTGCTGTCTGCTGGACAGGTGGGCTTTCTGAATTGATAGCACGTCAGTCAAGAGGCATTTGAAAGAAAACACTTTAATCTTAAGTGAAAGAAGGGTTCTCATGTGTACAGTCCATGGTTCAAATAAGTAGAAACCACTTTACGTTTGATTCCCAGGTTGTATGCGCCAGACAGACTGCACTTTCCAGAGTGTGACACCAGAACACGTGCAGGTGGTGATCGAATTATATTCTGGGCAGTGGAGCCTTTTCGTAATCGACCAGAATTGCTTTTTCTGTGTAAAATGATGGTTGCAGTGCTTCCTGGAGGATAGATAATGCCCTTGAAAATCACTTAAGATGCCCTTTCAAACTTCACAGGCTGTAATTCTCCCCTGCCCTGTAACGCATGACTCTCGTCAGTTTCCTTCCCGCATCTGTGAGAAGAGTGTGAGGTGCATCAGGTTCCCATGAGCATCTGGGTGGGCCGGGGTTGGCTGCCTTTAACACAGCCACCAGGACATGTCAGATGTGCATCAGTCTCACTCCCACGACTGACCTAATTCACTCGTGCAAATTTCCAAGGAAAAGTATGTCGTGGACGTATCCAAGAAAATGGGTCTATGTGCAAATTTCCAAGGAAAAGTATGTCGTGGACATATCCAAGAAAATGGGTCTATGTAGCTGCAGTGGCAGAAGGCGTGACGCCTTTACTCACTCATCCTAAGGCTCACAGCTGATGCTCCTATAACAGAAGACAGGTTGACCAGAGAAAAACATAACAGATTTACTTAAAGTTTCATGTAATACAGGAGCCTCGAGAAATGAAGACCTAAAGCTGCAGGGGAACCATCTGTTTGCATGCTTGGGTTCCATGCAGAACAGACACTGTGGAGAAATGTGCTTGGACTGAGGGGGATGATGTGTGGTGCTAGACTAAGGCCCTGCAAGGCCTGTCTTGGCTTCTTGTGTAGCATTCCTGTCTCCTGGGTATGGGCAGGACACCTGGAGAAAGAGGGTTTTCAAGGGAGAAGGGAGAGAGCTTTATAAACCAAAAACGAAATTTTAAGACCCCAGTGAATAGACCCCCCTTGGCCTAGAGGATCCCAAAGAAACCTGAAAAACTAGTCAGGATGTAACCAGAAGAGGGAGTCAGACATGCCTCGCTATCCCCTCCTCCCTTTGCAGTTTAGACACAACTGACCGGCATTAACACAAAAACAGAGATCCGAAGACAGACGAGCAGACTCTCTGTAGCCATAAGATTCCAAATTCCAGCCTGACTGTGGTATAGCATCACATGACAGATAGCAGGCCCTGGAGGAAATCAAAGTGTTTTACCCCAAAATGCATTTCTTTGACGTATTTTGAAGCAGTTCTGCAAAGCTGTCTCTTTGTGGGGCAAATCTGCATTCTATAGAGAGTCTCCTTCCCTTACTGGGTCTTTCTGGAGCGTCTTACACCTTTTAAGGTGTGATAAGAGACACCCACATCCATTCTCTCTGAAGCCTGCGGCTTGGAGGCTTCAACTCTTAGACAAGAACCTTGCCTTCCCCAATCCCCTTACCTAAACTGAAGCATTTTTTTATGCTGAGTTTAACTCTCCAGGCAGGACTTAACTCTTTCAAACAAAGCACATCTTTGAACCCCTCCTTGACTTGGAAGCCCCCTGCTTCAAGCTGTCCTGCCTTTCAGGGCCTGCCAATGTACACCCTACATGTATTGATTTATGTCTTAGCCTGGAACTTCTGTCTTTCCAAAATGTATAAAACCAAGCTATTGCCCAACTACTCAGAAGACTGTGGCTGTGTCATGGCCCACGGAAGAGCCTCAGGAGAACATGTGCCCAAGATGCTGGGCAAAATAAACCTCTAAGTTGATGGGGACCTGTCTCAGATACCTTTTGCTTTGCACTTTTCTGAAAGTGCAAAGCAACTTTCTTTGTCCTTTTCCTGAAGAAGGACACCGGGGCAAATTTAATGAAGAGAGTTTATTTGGGCTAAGGTTGAGCACTTCCCAGCCTGGGACACACTGTGACATGCTCAGAGAACAAAGGAGAGGCTTGAATTTTTAAATAAAAAGAAAGAATCAGAAAAGGAGGTGATTTCACAAGTTGTTGGTCAGGAATTCTAATTGGCTTGCAGAAATAACATTCATTAGTGACTAGCTATATATTGTTGAATGATAGGGTGCCTGTGACGGTGTCCAGCGGGGGGAGGCCAGTCTTGTTAGACTCATTTATAGCTATTGGTGGCAACACTCAGTCTTGAGTCCATACAGCAGGTGGCTTTGAAATGATTACTTAGCTCAAGGCATGTGCAGCATGACTCTTGTCTTATTTCAACCTCTCCCGGGGCCTGACAATTCCTCACATTCCTCAGATTAAAACTTTTTTCTTTCTCACTAGGTTTCAGGGCTTGCTTTGTGGCAGAGGAGGTCCGTGGCTGCCATGGGGAAGAGGATTCTGGCTTCTGTGACTCCTGTCAGAAGGGAAGGAGTCTGAAGGCAGAGGCCGTCAGAGCCCGGCTTCTGAAGCCTGCCAGTCTTCCTGAGCTCCAAGTCTTCAGCACGCCAGAGCCCCACGCTGTGGGCTATTGTTCTCCAGGTCATTTTTTGTTTAGCTACATGCTGAGTCTTCTAGGAGCAAAGCCTCTGCCCCTCTTCCCCACGGTATTCACAGCACCACATGGTGCTCTGTTCATAGTAGGCACATCATCAGTGGTTATTAAATAAATGAATACATACCTTTAATTCATTGCAAGAAAAGTGTTCTGTTTCTTTGTCCTGGCTGCTTGTGTTCATTTCTCCAGGCCTTTCTATCCCCAGGGCTGACAGTCCAGCAGAAGATGGCCAACACAGTCAACTTTTGGACAAAGAGTCTAAACCATGGATAAGAGCCGGCTGGGGACAGGTCTTGTGGAATGCATGGATTTGGGCTTTCATCAAGGCCGTGGAAACACCAGTTCCCTTCTAGGAACAGGATAAAACCAAGCAAGGAGAGGTTCGGCTGGGGCTGGCAGGGCAGGAGCCTATGTGCAATTCAAAGAGATGAGAGAAGACAGACACCAGGGAACTCAGCCAGGCAACTCCAGGGCAAGGACGCTCTGAAAGAGAACAGCTGCATTGTTTTCAAACTTTCAAAACCTCTGTTAAACGTTCTAAAAACCTCATTAGACTCACAAATCATGAGCTTCAGCCAATGCCCACATAAGAGCCTTTTAGATATGCACCTCTCTGGCTGACCCAGGAAACCTTACATTAAAATGACTAAAGAAGCCGCTGATAGGTGGCTCAGCACAGCTCCAGACAAAGGCAGGCTCTTGTAATGTGTTCAGGAGGGGGCCAGCGGCCAGGCCAGGAGAGCCTGCCTCTTGTTTAGGCTGAGAGGGCGGAACTCTGTGCTGTGAATAGAGAAGCTGGGCAAGATTTTTTCAATCAAATATTTCAGCTGTCGGACTGCCACAATACCTGGAATTCCTCAGAAGAACCCATATTTTGATTTCATACCTTCCCTCCCATGTGTCTGCTACCCTCAGGGCCATATATCCCAGAGGCTGCCATGCACCTTTGGAAGTTGCCTTGTGAGTTAATGCATTCATTTTCCTCAGCATTCCACAGCCATCCAAGAGCAGTGTCCTGCTGGAATGGAAAATGGAGGAAATACACTTTACTGTGAGGAGAAATCCAAGAAAGAAGAAAACAGGGACACAACCCAGAAATCCAGACCCTGGGAAAGCAAAAGCAGCACCCGGCATACCTGGAAAGTGTCTGTGAAGGCACCAAGGGGACAGGAAGCAAGAGGGGCTTCAGGTGCCCTCAAGAACTCCCCAGGCCCCAGCCTTCAGGTCACACTGCCTGCCCCTCTCTGCATCACTTACAGGTGCTCCTGGATGAAGCTGCAGGCTCCAAGCCCTCATCTGAGTCCCAGTTAACTGGGCCTTATGCAAGTCACAGGGCTCCCAAGACTGTTAAAATGCCTATCAGGTAAAGACCAGCAAGTATCAATTATGATCCAGTGAAGGCAGCTGACATCTGTAAAACCAAGGTGTGCTTGAGCTGGTGGAGAGTCATGGGGCTGTGAATCCAGAAACTGCCCTGTCTTATCAACTGGAAACACTGTGTTTGCACAAGCCACATGGAGAAGGACTCTGAGCCCTGCTGATGGCTAACGAGGGGATGAAAATGAAGGATTCATCCTTTTCCATGAGTGTTCTAACCACGAATCTGTGTTCAAAGGGCCTGTCTACCTGCAGCTACCTCTGAAGGGGGCACAGCCCAAATGTACACACCCTGGAGTGGAGCGGCTCTTTCGAGGTCAAGACAAATGTGGGTGGCAGGTCCCCAACCAAGGCTGTTAGCTAGCGACATCCAGCTGCTGATGGAGGCCCTCTCCAGAATCAAGGGCACGGTCCTACTGCAGAGCCCTGGCCTCCTGTGCACCCCACATGCGCCTCGACATCCCAGACTTCACCCATCCCTGAGTTCTAGTCCCGCTGTGCATGTCCAGCCTAGAGTCTTGCCTCTCCTGAGACAGCCTCGCCTGCCCCTCTATCTGCCTGTAAGCTCCCTAGAGCAGGAGAAGCCATTTATCATTTTACTGGGATCTGCGCATTCAGATATTAGAGGCCTCTAATTTATTGGGGTTCCAGGATGAGAGACCCAGGACATCATTACCGTTTGGTTCTGTGAGGCCCTTTAGCATAACCCCAGAGAGAGCCTCAGTGACATCAACCAAAGCAGGTGAAGCTGCCCATCCTTCCTGCTCGCTCCTGGTGGGGGGTCCCTGTGTGTTTTACATCCACTCGCAGGCCCTGCGCCTCACCACACACAGGCAGGCCTTGCCTCCTCCTGGTCACTGAGTGCTGCTTCTCACCTCCGCAGGCTCCGTACGAACCGCGCGGTGGAGTGTGGCCCATCTCCTGCAGGTGCTGG
The DNA here is from genome assembly GCA_004027715.1 of Plecturocebus donacophilus. Lineage (NCBI taxonomy): Eukaryota > Metazoa > Chordata > Mammalia > Primates > Pitheciidae > Plecturocebus > Plecturocebus donacophilus. The sequence goes on along the minus strand of PVKP010033982.1, from coordinate 3,654 downwards.
CGGATCACAGGAGATGCCAGGCCCACTGTGCAAGGCCGCCACACCTGCTCCTGCCTTCTGTGCCTAACTTTTCCTGTTCCCTCCACATCAGGAAGTGGGGTCTTGCTACACCACGTAATCTGAGCCCCTTCCAGCACTTGCCACTTGCTTTAAGACAGTCACACAACGAGTAGGAAGTCCTCTGAAGCTGTCATGACAGGCAGCATTTGCCATGGTCCCCGAGACCCGGGATGGGAACCAGAACTCTGGTCTAGAGGAGACAGAGTTGTATAGCCAGGAAGCAGCCTGGGAATGAGAACCAAAGAAAAATAGCCCCAATTAAAGAAGAGAGGTCCTGCGGGGTGGTGTGGCTGGGTCGTGGGAGAGCCCGGTGCTCGGAAGCCCAGAGTGCTTTGGTCCCTGCCTGCAAGGGCAGCTCACAGAGCATCGGGCCATGCAATGCGACCCACGGCTGGCCAAGGCCGCAGGCCCGTCCGGCCACTCGGGATGCTGAGAGGCCTGAGAGTTTACTGGGAGCTGTGATCTGGAGTAGCTTGCAGGAGACCAACTCATTTGGACGAAGATGATGCTTCAGCTCATATTTCCCAAACAGCAGAGTCTGAGCCAGGGCTTACGTGCTATTGCCTTACTAAGGAGCACAGTCTTCAGCATGGGCGAAGTGAAGCGGACAGGAGCAGGACCACACACACGTGTCATGGAGCTGGCCAGTGGTGTGACTAAAGCGTACCCAGGACCACCTCTGACACGCCATGCACACCTCACCCCGAGACCATGTCTCAGCTAGGAAAAGGCGAGAATGTCTCCCTCTTCTGTCTCCCTCAAGCTGGCGTCTTTCCCAGGACACACATCTCTCTCACACTTCCAGATGCCCCGGGGGGCTGCACTCTGCTCTCAAGGCATTTTACCCTCTTTCTTAGCTAAACTCCCCAGGGCCAGCCCAGATGTGAGGTGCTATGAACTCATGACCCCTGAGGTTGACCTGAGTGCTTGGAGCATTGACTGGGCGGAAGCAAATGGTAAATGGGGCCCAGAGACATACAAGGGGGAGAGTCTCGCATGGCTCCTCAGAACAGCCTGCGGTGGGCACCGCTGCGCTGAGGACACTGAGCCCGTGGGCCGACCTCCACCCCTGGTGGTGGCCCCGCCAGGTCCAGAGCTGGAGTCACCCTGGTCACCGTGGGAGGAGGGACACCTGCCTTCCACCTGAAGCCACCCCTTAGTCTCCTGCCTGACACAGAGGAGAGGAATCCAGGTCAGGAAACCCCAGGAGGTCATGGCTTTGAAAAAAGCAACATTCCTCCTCCCAGGGACCTGCCCCCTGAGGTCTGCAGCATTTAAATACTAAAAGGATTCGATATGTTCAGACAACAGAAGCAGATTAAGAATTAGCGATGGGCAAGCAACAAAGCCTGGGGACATAACATGTCAAATGGGAGGTGGCCAGGCCCTCTGGGAACCGGACTCAGGATTCACTGCTTCCTATCTGCTCCTGAAGTGGCACCGGAGGGCGCTCAGAGAGACCCAGCCTCCCTTTCCCGCAGAAGGCCCAGCTGGGAACCAGCGCCCAGCGTCCCTTCCCACAGGCCCTGCATTTTCAGCTCTCTTTCTGTGGTGAGGGAGCTCACAGATTTCCTGAGGAGCCTAGCTCTCCACTGACATCCCCTCTCAGCGTCTGAGCTTCACTCACCGCCCAGGGAGCAGGAGAACGCGCCTCGCCCCAGCCTCCCCTCGGAGGGAGCCTGAACGGAATTGGAATCCTGGTTATTTTTTTTATCATTACAGCTACAATTATCGCACACCAGCCACAGGTCAGAGATTTGTTTGCTAACACTCACTCTCACACTGGAAGAAAGGAGTTATTATTCCCATTTTACAGAGGAGGAAACTGAGTCATAGTGGTGTTAACTGCATGGCCAGTGGCCACAGAGCCAGGGGGATGGAGACAGGAAGCGTGGCCAGTGTGCAGCTCTAGAAGCAGAGCACGTGCCACCTGGGGCTTCCCGAACAACAGAAAACACAGTATCACTGAGGTGGGATCCGATAAGACCTGCGTAGGAACAGGAACAGTCAGCTGTTAGTCTGTTCTTCAAGTCAATATCCACCCATGGTTAGAAGAGAGAGGGTTTGTGTTCATTTGTGTTCATGTTTTTTCTTTTTTTTTAATTCAGCTTTAAAGAGCAACTAAAAGATTTAACTCAGGGTAGTAGCGAAAGGCAGATGCATTGTTGGCCAGGAGGGCAGCTGCAGGAGCATTTTGGTGTGTTTATGTTTAAGGGTTTGTTTTTTATTTTTCTTTCACAAAGCAAAAGCAGCTTCTAATTTTTCTTTTTTTTTTTTATTTAAGAAAAAGAGAGAAAAGGAGAAAGAAAAAAAGAAACAGCAAAAGAAAGAAAAAAAAGAATGAAAGAGAGAAAGAAAGAGGACGAGAAAGAGGGAGAGAGAATGGGATTCTTGTTTTATTGCCCAGACTAGAATGCAGTCTAAAAATGGGTATTAAAAACCACTTTTATGCCAATAATTGTGCTTAACAATGGAGACAGGAAGGAATAGGGGATGAAAATAACAAATAAGCAGACAACAAATATTTTATTTAAACCTGTGCAATGCTATGCAATTGCTGAGGAGTGATTTACTTCTAATTATGTGGTCACTTTTAAAATAGGTATAATGCGATACTGAGAAAAATGTATGTTTTGTGGATTTGGGGAGGAGAGTTCTGTAAATATTTGTTAAGTCTAGTTGTTCCAGGTCTGAGTTCAAGTCCTGGATATCCTCGTTAATTTTCTATCTCGTTGATCTATGTAATATTGACAGTGTAGTGTTAAAGTCTCCCACTATTATTGTGTGGGAGTCTAAGTTTCTTTGTAAGTCATTAAGAACTTGCCCTATGTATCTGGGTGCTCCTGTAATGGGTGTGTATATATTTAGGATCGTTAGCTCTTCTTGTTGCATTGATCCTTTCACCACCATGTAATGTCCCTCTTTGTTTCTTGAGTTCTTTGTTGTTTTAATGTCTGTTTTATCAGAGACAAAAATTGCAGCTTCTGGTTATGCTAGCTGGCTGTTTTGCCCATTAGTTGATGTAGATTCTTCATTATGGTGATGCTCTTTACCTTTTGGTATGTTTTTGGAATGGCTGATACTGGTTGTTCCCGTCCATGTGTAGTGTTTCTTTCAGAAGCTCTTGTAAAGCAGGCCTGGTGGTGATGTAATCTCGGAGTACTTGTTTGTTCCCAAAAAATTTTAGTTTTCCTTCACTTATGAAGTTTGGTTTGGCCGGATATGAAATTCTAGGTTGAAAGTTCTTTTCTTTAAGGATGTTGAATGTTGGCCCCCACTCTCTTCTGGCTTGTAGGGTTTCTGCTGAGAGATCTGCTGTGAGTCTGATGGGCTTCCCTTTGTGGGTGACCCGAGCCTTCTCTCTGGCTGCCCTTAGCATTTTCTCCTTCATTTCGACCCTGGTGAATCTGACGATTATGTGTCTTGGGGTTGCTCTTCTTGAGGAATATCTTTGTGATGTTCTCTGTATTTCCTGGACTTGAATATTGGCCTGCCTTGCTAGGTTGGGGAAGTTTTCCTGGATAATATCCTGAAGAGTATTTTCCAGCTTGGATTCATTCTCTTCGTCACATTCAGGTACACCTATCAAACGTA
>PVKP010033981.1:0-24597 GCA_004027715.1 Plecturocebus donacophilus | reverse complement strand
AACAGCTGTCTTATATAGATCTAGAGAGTATAGCATTGAACTAAAATATAAGGAGAAAATAACTGAAAGCACAATTTTCATTAGTGGCACATAAGTTTTCTGTTAGAGAGGGAAAAAATTATAACCTCTGGACACCTAGTAAAACCTATTAAGTTAGCACCCAGAAAACCTGTATGTGTAAATTTATTTCTGAAATAATACTTAAAAAGAGAATTGACTGTCATTGATTTCCTTTTGTACTGCTGTGTTGTTTTCCATGTTAAAGGAATATATTATCAGGGCTTAAAAATGATATCTCCCATTTGAACATTGAAGTATATAAGTAAAATTATGTATCTATTGCATTTTGTGATTTTTTAAAAAAAAGTTTTACCTAATATTTTGATTTAATATCACTCTCTCTCTCTCTCTCTTTTTTTTTTTAGCTTCACCATGGGTTGATAACAGTAGAACTCCAAACAAGATCGACCTTTATGATGTACGCAGAAGACCGTGGTAAGAATTTTTATCTAGCTATGAAAAGACAAAATAGACAAAGAAGATATATATTTTCTAAAAAGTTGGAAGGAATCTTTTTGCTATTAGGATGACTGTTATCTACTTATTGAAAGTGATCTAACTTTTAAAAATAGGTAAATACAGGTAAAGGTAAATGAAAATCAGTTCAAGTGCATAATGCTAATTAATATAGTTGAAACCATTAATCACATTCATTTCAAATGGACCACTTTAAGTTTTAAATTCAATCTCAGTACTATATCTCTTAGCTGATGGGGATTTCTATTGCAGGGCTCCCAGTTTGCTTGCAGTAGAGCTCTAACAGAGATGAAATAGAGTAGGAGATAATTTGCCTATGGCGGTGAACTAATGAGAACTGGCCGCAAGATAAAAGGTGCCCCTTGTTATATTCATAGGGCTTACCTTTTATTTTTTTTTCCAAAATGAAGTTTTATTTGTTCCTCATTACTGAAGCAACTCATTCTCCTAACATAAAACTGGAAAAATACCAATAATCTGTAATTGGACTTACTGGAAAAGAACTATTAATTTTTGGGTTTTTAAAAAACTTAATTGCATCTTATTTGCTTTTTAAAAATTTAATGTGTGGATTTTAAGAAATGAGTTACATTATATACGGTATAGTGCTTTGTACCCCACACTTTTCATGTCAATAACTTTGAGCATATATTCATGAGAAAAGACGCATACCGTCATTTGAACAAAGACTGTATGGTAACTTATTTACAAAATCCTCCATTATTGGACATTTAGGTTATTTCTAACTTTTTGCCAGGGTTCAGACAAATTCCAAGCAGCATCATGTTTAATTCCAAAGTCATGTATTTAAAGGCTTTTAGAGGTCCTTTTAAATATCCCAGTAGCAATTTATGTCAACAGCAACCATGTTTAATAGTGACATTTATTACTGATGTACATATTCTTCCTGTGTAGCCATGGGGTTGTTGAGTAGGGATAAAAACTAATATATCATCTTGTTTGGATCCAGGAATTGGTTGTTTTGAAGGAGACTTAGAAGTTAGGTGCCAATCGGTAGTGGCAGACATGTCTGTCTTCTCATCTTCCCATTGAGTGGCATACCTGGACCAGCATTAAGATAGTAGGCATCAGCCAGGTTTGCAGTCCATGAAAATACACCCGCAATTCTGCCACTTTACCTTCTTATCAAGCAAGGGTGCAGGTTATAAACTCTAACTGCTTACTCAACACATAGAATGAATTGTCATGCATATTGTCTAAAAACTAATTGGAAAGTTAACTGGCAGCCTCCTGAGAAGTTAGATTTACAGTGATGACTTCAGAGATAAGTAAAAAATTGAGTTCAGGTACGGCCCTGTTTTTTGGAGAATTCAGGCCCCATCCAGTCTGTGCCTAGGCAACACGAGTGAGCTTTTTGGGTCAGTCATACACAATCAAGTTGCTCTCTCTCCACAATCACTGAACCATCTGTGTAAAACTCTTCCAGAGTCTCTTTAAAATGCAGAGATTTTGATTCCACAGGGTTGAATTTGGGAATTAACATTCTGAACTGATTCTCCAGGTGATTCTTAAACACTATAAAGTTTGAGAGCCATAGAAATTTTTGGTGATAACATCACATATTGCCTTATTTCAATTTCTTTATTGGCCAGTTATATTTCTTTTTGTTGATACAGCTTTTTTATGCTCCTAAACAACTTACCAATTTTTTGTGTTTAATTTTTACATTTAAAAATATGACAGTCTGTTATTCATTAAAGTGACTTTTAAACCTGTGGTCAACAATTGGAGTTTAGAATAATTGTTTTTCCAGGAAAAATGTTCTTCTCAACATTAAAATATATTTCTTCATCTTTTGTTAAAAATCTAAAAATGTTAAATATTCTATTTCTGGTGTCGCTAATGTTATATTGGATATTGCTTTTATCAAACTGACATTACAGAATATGAATAGAAGACCATTGTCTACTTAGATAGAAGTGGATCTTTGCTTAAGAAAAAAAACCTTTATCTCTGAGATAGGTAAATATCAATTCAACAAATACCAGTGTTTGATATTTTGGAAGAGAAAAGCATTTATTATGATATTTGTTTCAGGTACATCCAAGGAGCTGCATCTCCTAAAGACATGCTTATTCTGGTTGATGTGTGAGTAGTTAAATACTACATATTTATATGCTGAGAATATGGGAGGATTTGTAGATTGTAGATAACAGTAGTATGATGGGACTAAGAAATGTTTGATAGATTAAAAAAGAAAGAAAAATTATGATGACTTATATTCAGACAATGAAGGCATATTAAGACGATAACAAAACAAATTAATAGAAAATGAAAAGAATCTATATGAGTATTAATATATTAATATATGTTATATAATATAAAATATATTTAATTAATATATTAATTAAAATATATTAAATAATATTGGAACTTGGTCAGGCATGTAGCTTCACATCTGTAGTTCCAGCTACTTGGGAGGCTAATGTGAGAGGATTGCTTGAGTCCAGGAGATCAAGGCTGGAGTAAGCCAGGTTCCTGCCACTGTATTCCAGCCTGGGTGACAGAGAGAGACACTATCTTAAAAAAAAAAAAAAAAAAATTGGGACTTTTAAAAGTGAAATGGTGATATGCAAAAAATAATTCCTTGAGTTTTTATATTAGTCAGTTTGCTATAGTGCTTCAATTCAAGATATACGTGCGCATGTGTACACTTTTTCTAATAAGGTTGAAGATGCAGAGGTAGAAAGTGAAAAGATTACATCCTGCTATGGATATTTACTTTTTTAAAGAGCAGTGATCAAGGAATTAAAATAAATATGAAGTGTAAAATGCTTAGGTTGCTCATGCTTTTCCCCAAGAGAAAAAATGCTCATGTTTCTCCCTGACAGAAAAAAAAATTCTTTGTCTCACTGGAAGAAACAAAATCTAGTAATTTTGGGACAGATAAATCCCATAAGTATTAACATTTGAATTTTCCCCATTTTGAGCTGAAGTAAACCAATTTAATTTAGTTGTCCAAACCGTTATAACCCAGCCTGAGAAAGAGAAGATAAATGAATTCAACAAATGTAATTTAAATGTTAATTCTTATTTCATTTGTTAAGATGCTTTTAAGCCTCGTGTTGCTTTAATTAAATTATCATGGATCTTATATGCTAATCCTTAATCATCTTAAGTATAAATCAATATATTAATGCAATATATTATAATCCTGTTGGATGTGTAATAATGTCCAGAAATAATTTGTCATTTCAAAATCTATAGAAGCCAAATTTATATACCAAGATTGAAAATGTGTATGAGATTGAAATACTATTTTTAAAAATTATTTCAACAGAAATGTATTGAGGTATTCCTACATACAGTGTAGTAACATAGAAACAAAGATGATTAAGACATAGTTCCTGAGACTAGACGTGGTGACTCACATCTGTGATCCCATCACTTGGGAGGCTGAGGCAGGTGGATGGCTTAAGCCCAGGAGTTTGAGAGCAGCCTGAGCAACAAAGCAGTATCTCATTTCTACAACAATTACAAAAGAAAAACTGGCTGGGCATGGTGGCACACACCTGTAGTTCCAGCTACATTTAGGAGGCTAAGGTGAGAGGGCCGCCTGAGGCCAGGAGGTGTGGGGGCTACGGTGAGTCCTGTTCATGCCCTGCACTCCAGCCTGGGCAACAGTGAAACCCTGTCTCCAAAAAAAAGAAAAAAAAAAGACATAATACCTTATCTCAAAGATAATTCAAATATATTAGGTATACTAGACCTTAACAAATAACAAAAGTAATTGTAGAAATTAATAGATACAAAGTATGACATAGCACTAAAGGAATCCATAAGAGAGAGTAATTTGATTTATCTCCTCAATGGGAGATAAAATTGGGATTGAATCCTCATTCCTTATATTTTACAAGGCAAGCATGGGAGGGGAGAGGAAAGAGAGTGGAATTTCAGGTGGAAGAATTGTCAGAAATGAAGCTGCACAGATGAATCTGGGGACCTCTGTGGAGGAGGTAGAGGATCGAAACTGCCTTTACACGATTATGACAGTGAGAGAAATCTGACATGGCTGACTCCATCTTGTTTCTAGCCTCACAGGCTGGTTGGTGGCTCATTCCGGGATGCGGGCCAAGCTAACTTTGGGAAATATTTAGTTTATAGTTTAAATGATAATAGCCGGTCCCTAAAACTAAACTGCCCTTGTAAAATTAATGAAAGGCTACCAAATTAGGAGGATGAGAGAAACATGAATTCTGCTAAGAGGTAGATGTAGTTAAATAATGACTAGCTATTATTATTCTGGAGGTCACAAGATTTGCAACTTCCCCAATTATTCCTGTAAATAACATCACTATTCTAGAACCTCAGATGGGGCTTTTGACATATCTTTATAGGCTTTTGCATTTCTATCAATGGTCCCACGGGGACCTGTGACTCTATCAGTCCTTTGGCTCCCACCCAGAAGTGGACTCAGCATAAGAGGGCTATTTTCCTTACCCCTGTGATTTCATCTCCAACTAATTAACAGCACTCATACCCTAACGTCCTGCCCACCAAACTGTCTTTGAAAAATGCCTGACCTCGCTCAGAACCTTTGGTGAGATTGATTTGAGTAATAACACCATCTCCTGTGTGGTGTGTCTGGCCCTGCATCAATTAAACTCTCTCTTTACTGCAATGCCATGGTCTTTGTTAGTGCAGCAGGCAGGAAGAACCTGTTGGGTGGTTCTACTGAGTAACTGAGTAATCTATTGAGATTGCTGGATGTTTAGTAGGTATCTATGAGCTGTTAAAAGTATTAGGTCAGGATGTGTTTCCCAAATTTTCACCTATTAGCATGTGAAGGAGACTAATTGCTGGATTGGAGTGGCTATTACTGTAGCTCAGTATCTTCATAGAATGAAGTCTGAGCCACAGAGGAGTGAGGCTGGAGAGGGGACCACAGCCTTGGAATCCAGTTAAGTGGAATGAATAAGGGAGTTTGCTGGAATGCATAGGGATGTTGAGAGGGAAGAACAAATTGGATGACTGAGACATAGACTGTTTGGTACCAATAACCAAATAAATAAGAATGAAAAATATGTTTGGAAGTAATTTGTCATTTTGGACATTGAGTCATGGTGGTTCAGCAGGCAACTCAAAGGATTAAACCAGGAAAGTGTTGGGAGCTACAGTGTAGAAGTGGGAGTTAGTTGCCTAGAGTTCAGCCAGCCCTGCACATAAGTGAAGTCACCAAGTATCGTGGAATATGTAGAGAAAAGAAAAATGAAGACTAAATCCTAGAGGATATTAGGTTGCACCACAAGGCATTTTCTTTGCAAATCTGTTGTCATAATCATTATGCAGATTTATAATTATTGGTTTAATCGAGTCAAACAGTGGGCTCCCTGGAGCAATGACTATGTCTACTAATCTCTCTACTCCTCTTTTCTAACTTGGCTGACAGAGCTGGTATGTAATAGACATTCCTGAATGAGTAACTATACCATCAGTATCCATGCTTTTTAAAAGTTGTCATTTGTAATTTTGATAATGTCAATTAGAAATGTATACATACTGATATTGGGAGTAAAGAAAGGCAGGATTTCTTATAATTTCCACTTCTATCAAAAAATCTCACTTGTCTGCTGAGATTTTCAAGAGCAAAATTGTTTTAAAAACATATAAAATCTAGGATCAGTGCATACATTATCTTTATGATGTTATTGATTAAATAAATGATGAGTAACATATATGGACCCATTTGTCTATTTATAGGAGTGGAAGTGTTAGTGGATTGACACTTAAACTGATCCGAACATCTGTCTCTGAAATGTTAGAAACCCTCTCAGATGATGATTTCGTGAATGTAGCTTCAGTAAGTATAAGACGACTGCATTTTCTTGAATTAAGTCTGCAATTTGTACCTTCTCTTGACTTTAGGTACTTTATATATATATTTTTTTATTTTACTTTAAGTTCTGGGGTACATGTGCAGATCTTGCAGGATTGTTACATAGGTATACACATGCCATGGTGGTTTGCTGCCTCCATCCCCCCATCACCTACATTAGGTATTTCTCCTATGTTATCCCTCCCCAATCTCCCCATCCCCCATTATCCCTCCCCTAGGCCCCCACCTCCCAACAGACCCCAGTGTATGATGTTTCCCTCCCTGTGTTCATGTATTCTCATTGTTCAACACCCACTTATGAGTGAGAACATGCGGTGTTTGGTTCTCTGTTCTTTTATCAGTTTGCTGAGCATGATGGTTTCCAGATTCATCCATGTCCCTGCAAAGGACATGAACCCATCCTTTTTATGGCTGCATAGCATTCCATGGTGTATATGTGCCACATTTTCTTTATGCAGTCTATCATTGTTGGGCATTTGGGTTGGTTCCAAGTCTTTGCTATTGTAAACAGTGCTGCAGTAAACATACATGTACATGTGTCTTTATAACAGAATGATTTATAATCCTTTGGGTATATACCCAGTAATGGGATTGCTGGGTCAAATGGAATTTCTACTTCTAGATCCTTGAGGAATCACCACACTGTCTTCCACAATGGTTGAATTAATTTACACTCCCACCAACAGTGTAAAAGTGTTCCTATTTCTCCACATCCTCTCCAGCATCTGTTGTCTCCAGATTTTTAAATGATCGCCATTCTAACTAGCATGAGATGGTATCTCAATGTGGTTTTGATTTGCATTTCTCTAATGACCAGTGATGATGAGCATTTATGTTTGTTGGCTGCATAAATGTCTTCTTTTGAAAAGGGTTCATATCCTTTGTCCACTTTTTGATGAGGTTGTTTTTTTTCTTGTATGTTTGTTTTAGTTCTTTGTAGATTCTGAATATTAGCTCTTTGTCAGATGGGTAGCTTGCAGAAATTTTTTTTCATTCTGTTGGTTGCGAGTTCACGCTAATGATTGTTTCTTTTTTGTGCAGAAATTCTTAATTAGATCCCATTTGTCTATTTTGGCTTTTGTTGCCATTGCTTTTGGTGTTTGAGTCATGAAGTCCTTGCCTGTGCCTGCGTCCTGAATGGTATTGCCTAGGTTTTCTTATAGGCTTTTCATGATGTTAGGTCTTACGTTTAAGTCTTTAATCCATCTGGAGTTAGTTTTTGTATAAGGTGTCAGGAAGGGGTCCAGTTTTTCTGCATATCACTAGCTAGTTTTCCCAACACCATTTATTAAGCAGGGAATCCTTTCCCCATTGCTTGTTTTTATATTTTTATCTTATATAGACTGAGACATTTCTGATGTATTATGAAACTATCTTATTGACAGTCCTATCTTAGTGAGCCTCTTATAATTCTATGCCAAGATCCTTTTTGAGTTTCTAAGAATGTACCCCTGGGTAAAGTAATTGAAGTAATGAATTTAAATAAAAAGCATTCTGCATATCCTCCTTCACTCAGAGGATTTTAAATAGGCAACATGAGCCCCTTTACTCACACATACCATTCAAACTTCTGGAAAATAGCAACTTGGCAGTATGATTATATGGCAGTTTTCTATTCATTATAATCGTCATTTCACCTTGGACACATATGTATAGTGTATTACGTTTTTATAGTATGTTTTTCTTGTTAACATAAAAACCAATAGATATTTGAATGTGCTCTTATTAAAGTCTTATTTTCTCAGACCCATCATAGACCCTCCTACTCATAGCTAGAAAGTACTGAACTGTGAAGCAGAGGAAATAATACAAACAAATGTTATGATGTCTCATTTTAATTCATTGAATTTAGGCAAAATATTTCATGGCCATTTTCTGGTGGATATATTTACATTTGAGGTAGACATATTCATAGAGATGTGAAGAGGAGGAATTTGAGGTAAGGTTATTTTGTATCGAAAATGGATCTGTCTCTGAAATGACTTGGGAGGAAGAATTAGTTAAAGCAGCTGGTCTGCAATTGATTTACTCTGTTCACTGGAAAGACACCATGGGGGACTAGAAAGAAGGAGGCAGGAGACCTTGTTTAACCCTTCTCACCTGAAACTCCAGGTAACTAGATTACTGGTATTTACTGAGAGGAAGAGAATGTGTCCCAGAAATGTTTTTAGTGGGATATCCCTGCCTAAGAGTAGCTATAGGAAAACACGATACCTATGAGGCAAGGTTCCTGGCAAAACTCGCTCACAGGTGATATAATTCTCTGGGGAATAAACTGGAAGCATTTTGTAGTTTAAGTTTACAAGGAGCCCTGTGAAACTCTTTGTGATTTCCTTTCACTTGGGCCAGAAGGATGTATTCAAGCAGGAAGAAGGAACCGGGAAGCCCTCCTCCATGTGAGGCCTCTCTCTACTTCACCTGAACCTTCAGAAATCCTTTATCTTGTCTGTATTTTTCATATTATTCATGAAAACCTGATACTGCATAAGGCCTCTGATTCATGTAAGTCTGATTTTACAATCTGTCTGACCCTGTGTGTCAGCTCAGCCACGTATTTCAACAGAATGCAAACAAGTACAATGGAATAGTTGATCTCTCAAATAAGATCATCAGGAAAGATACTTATTTGGCTTTATTTGTATGTAAACATACAGTTAATAATAAGCCATTGGGATGGTTGTTTAAAAAAATCTATGGCATAAAAAAACAGAAAGTCTTAAATTCAGCACAGATTTGACATATCTAGGTGAAATTTATATAAAACCAGCAGATGTTCCGTGTGGTGAATGTCTTACTCTGATTTCTTTGAGAATCTGAACCTCAAGATTCAAATATAAGTAGTTTATTTGGGAGGTGATCACAGGAAACACTGCTACACTACTACTTAAAGAGGTCAGGCAGGGGATGGACAGAAGCAATGACGGAATCTTACTTTAATTTAAAGGAACTTAATTCTCTGAGGAATTCTGGAAGCCGTATGTAATATTCACTTCTGAGTTATCCTGCCCAAAATCCAAAGGAACTGAGGTTTTAGGTAGCAGCCTTCCCCATGTGTGGGCAAAACAGACTGGCCACAAGAGGGAGTACTGGAACAAAAAGTTGTAGGTGCTGGTGGTTAGAAGCCCAACCAGGAGATCCAGTCTATCCAGTGATTCTTAATGTTAGAGACTGGTCAGTTTTCAAACGAACAAAGATGGAACATCAGGATGGTGGGATTCTAGAGTTAGATCCAAGGACATAATTCATATTCATCTTTTCTTTCCTCTAATATCTTTCTCATTTCCCTGCAGCCTTGGCCAACTGCTGTGCTGGTAGCTTGCCTGGTGGAATGAACCAGACTTTTACCCCAGGGGCCTATGAGTCCATGGTTTCTGTGCTCATTTAAATGGTGGTTTCTGCAGTTGTCCATTCACAGTTATCTCCAACCACAGACATGTTTGAACGAATCCCAAGTTCCCTCTCACTATTATATAGCAGCAACTCTCATGGTAATCCTTGTCAACTGGAACCCTGCCAGTAGCATCACTTTTTTTTTTTTTGCTTGTTGGTCTACTGGCATGAGAAATGAGATGTGTAGCATATTCAGATAGCTATAGACTTAAGTTTAGTGAAATTCTTTCTGGGACCCTAATAGGAGGGTATATTACCTGTCCCTTTTCCCCAAGACATGCATACTTGGAAAGCAGACTGTTTCTTTCAGTGGAGCCTGAAGTCTCAATGACAGTACACATTTCCCAAGCAAAGCACTTTTAATTATAGTAAAAGGGGAGTTTCCTCCTTCACCCTCTTGATTTGCATACTTATACATTCTACCTTTTAGGGGCAAAGGCAGGGGGTGGAGGAGAAAATGGATATGTAGCATTTGCCAGTTTTCATGATGTAAATATTTCCACTATGACTGATTTTAAGTTACCAATGTGAGGTTAACTGGCTTTTGAATTTCTTGATATTTTCAACCCTTTTTTTTTTAAGCTGGCTTCAGCACATAGCACCATGGTTCAAAATATATATTGCATCTTGAAGACAACATCCCAAATTAGTTTGTCATCTGTAAGCTAGAGCCTTAGTTATACATTTAGAGGAGACTGTCCCAATGTTATCAGGCTGGTAGCCTTGAGTGATGCAACATACGGTAGACTCTGTGGGTCCGGTGGTCACGTACTTATTATTGGACTCCCTTTACTATAACATGTGTTGCTTAGTTTGAGATGTTATTCAGTATTCCACGATGATAAATCAGGTGATATATGAACCTGAGGATTAGTGATACTTGATGACATCTCAAGTAGTCAGTTTTCTGACTCCATTGATGACCATACACCCAGGTACCAATAGCGTCTTTGTTGCCATATGTTTAGAAAATGATTCAGTTCTGGAATCCCATTCTGAGGGTCTGCTTAGTAAGAACACTGCTGGCATCTACTTAGATTGAGTTTCCCCATAATAGTCACTGAGACAAGGGTTCAAGTTTAAATGATTTATTTAGAGAGTAACTCTAGGAAAGACTGTTAGAGAAATATGAGAATGAAAACAAGGAAGAGAATTAATACATGATTCATCTTCAAACAAGTTTCCACTGTGAGTGAGTGGAGCGTATTCCTCTGGGGAAAAGTATAGATTTCATGAATTAGAGTTATCCCTTCTAAGGGGAAAATGTGCTGGAGTATATAAAATCGATGACTATTCCCAAGTGATGTTAATTCTCCGGCATTCCTAGACTACCGTGTGCCATAGCAGAAGACTCCCTGCAATCTCAGGCAGTTAACAGTTGGGTTGACATGAATGGAAAAATGGATGGGGCATCAGTAGCATCTAGCTCGATTAGAAACTGAATAGCTATCAATAAAATGCTTTAAAATAATTTCTGATTAACCTTTTAATGAATTTTATACTTTCAACATTTAGTCAGCCACTAATATTTATTTCCTAGTTAAAGATCTTAAAATGGGCATTGGGATTCTTAATCCCTGCCAATTTTAAAGGCCATTGATTTTCCTAAAAATATTATGTTGCTAAATGTGTATTTATTTAAAGAAAATTATTAAATAATTTCTTTAGAAACACAATTGCAGGATATATCCTTGTGGTTTCTGTGAACCAGGTTAATGCAGACTTCACTGATGCTCTTTGTAAATCCTGACTTGAGTATACTCATTCGGTGTGGCTTGAATATGTGAGCTAAAAGCATATGGGAAAATAGAATATATGACTCATAGGAAGAACTGGAAATACATTTGATCTGGAATTAGGCACCTCAGTACCTCAAGTTAAAGTTATTAAACTATCTCAGTTAATAGCTCAGAAATAGGGCAGAAGAGTAATATTAAAACATGTACAACTTCATGGAACTTAAAAGATAAATAATCAAGAAGACATTTGAAAGATGCAGTCACAGTGACTTTCCACTCTGCTTCTGGAGATACATATGACTGCTTTCGGCTCCTGGTATTACTGGTCCCAGCTCCTAGTTCTTCCTTAGGCTTAATTAGTTTTGGTTACTTATTTACTTTAGTTGTTTATGAGTATTATTTACTATAAAAAGATTGTTTTGTCAACTACACTCTGAAGTTTTGTTAACCACATACTTTTATTATTTCAAAATAATTATTAATATATTTTTGTGATTGAAAACTCACTAAATAATTTTAAGTGATTTTCTTGAGACAAATTTGCTCTTCAGAAAATCAGCACAAATAAGATCCAAAGTAAACATGTGTTCATTATTTTTCTTATTTGTGCATTAACCTTCTATGTAATCATAATTATTATTTTTTTAAAGCAATGCTCATTGGCAGAAACTGTTCTAAGTGTTTTTCATGATAATTTCTTTAGTCTTTACAGCAACTCTGTGAGGTAGATAATACTACTATTCTTAATATTGCAGATAAGGAAACAGGTAGAAAGAGTCTTAGCAATTTTTTGGGAAAAAAAAAAAAAGAATTGGAGCATAGCTATCTTCATTCATGATTCCAGATTTAACCAAAAAGTTATGAGGCTGAATCTTCAAGGATATTTATTTACTTTCTTTACCATGTACCTTTTGTTCTTATCAAATTTCTTATTTACATTTAAATATTTAATGTCAACCATATTATATATAATCTTTAGTGTCATAATCTTAAAATCCATAATTTTAAAGAAATTTTTCAGTTTTATGAGTTGCTCTGCTTTATTTTGAGTGTATACTGTCTGAAATTGATACCTTTAAAGAGAATCGATTCTTATGCAACATTCTGGTAAGAAAGAAGTCAAATTACATTGTTGTCTTTAACAGATAGGCCCTTCTCATTAAATACAGATTTAACAATTTAATGATGTGGAAATTCTCAGGAAAAAAACCTTCAAAATATATTTATAATGTCAAATTGTATATGTGTGTGCACATGTGAATGCATTTTTATTTTCTGTCTAAAGCTGTTTGAAAGTCCAGGAAAGCAACAATGTACCTTAGAACTTTTGTAACTTCAGAAATCCATAGTAATAAGGCACTGAGGAAGCAGGGAGTGGTTCTATAGTTAATTTGACAAGTGATTTTTCCTTAGAGACCTCATGCATTTTCTTCCTCATACCCAAGAGAATGTGGGTCATCCAAAGACTTAGAATGCAATCTATATGAACCCTTTTCCAAAGTTGCCCAGAAGCCACCAGACAGAAAAATCAAGTAGCCTCTCATTTTTAGGGTTATATGTCTAAGTTTCTTTTATTCTTTTTAAAAATAACAGTAATCTTTTCGTGCTTAAATCATGTATAAGATGTCAGGACTAATGCTGCATCATTTCTGAGTGTTTCTACTATCTCCAGGGTTGCTCTTTGTTACAGAAAGGAAGCCTGCTGTTAGCAAAGCTGAAATGCAAGCATAATATAGCTGTTTTCCCACTAATCCAGTTATATGCTTTGATAGGAGTCAGTGGTAGATGATAGAAGCAGCAATTCAATCACAGCATGTTCTGATTTGCAGGCAAAATTTCAAATGTTGACACACGGATTTGAATTTGTTTATGAATATGAGGGAGTTTGACATTTTAGGAGTAAAATATGGCAAGCCAGTGGAGGATGTTGGGAAAAATGTATATGGGTTGTAGACAATATGCTATAAGTTAACAACCAGAGAAAATCTTCAGGTCTTTTAATAAAACCGCACATTCCTTACTAAACAATTAGATGCACATGTTACGATTATGTTAAGGATCTTCGAGTCAGTTTTCTTCCTGGAAGCCTTTTCAATTCATGGTCATTGTAAAATACTGTCTTTGATTTTTCACCAGAAAAAAAAATAATCATAATTCCTTATAATATCTTTGCTCTTGCCTGTAGGAGATAACTTTTTTAAAAATTAGTTCTGCTTTTTGTCCAGATTGTAGTCGCTAAACAACAGTTCAAAAGTAAGTTTATAAATGCAAGTACAAAATGAAGAGTGAAGAACCATAGCTAAACAGAAGGCTGGAAAGGAAGGTGAACCCTATTTCAGCTGGAAGCTTTTCCCTAAACGCAGCTGCTAAAAGATTTCCTGGGTCTAGACCTTTGTGTGAGACAGGTCTGTGTTTATTATCTGTCTATATAAACAAACAATAATTTGGAATATGGTATTCTAAAGATTATAAAAGTCTTTGCTTTACACAGTATGTGGTTCAAGGAACCAATATATGTTGGTCTATATCAAGTAAAGAGCAACAGGATGGAATGATCCTGCCAACACATTAAAGCTGCATGAACAGTATTAGTAAGGCCACGTCTGGTTTAACTCACTCTTCACAGGCAATCCTGCCTCTTAGAGGGACTGGTAGAATTGCATAAGGATAATGTGCAACGCTGGAAACTACTAGTTATGTGACCTTACACAAGTAACCTAGGGCTTCTGTCAGTTTCCATATCTTAAAAATGGACAGGATAATTTAACTTGCAAAAATGTTGTTGAGCACCAAGTGAAATGTCATGTGTAATGTGCTTATATTTTATAATCATGTATTATGATGATGATTATTGTTATTAATGTCATCTTCCAACATTTTTCCACCAACTGTTGGGAGACCTTTCTTTATGAATATTTCACATTTAAATCTAAGTATTAACAGCCAGTTTTCTGAGATGTATGTGCATTCCAGAATAGTAAAGAGATGTCTCCTTCCCCAGAAGAGATTTTCATTGCAGAGTAATTAAAATATTGTGTCTCTCTGGAGGAGACGGTGAGTGAGTTGTCAGAACGCCCAGTATCAGATCAGGGACTTCCTTATCTTGGGACTCCTGGCTGGAAACCCATCTCACCACCTATGCGGGTGACCCCTGGCTGTCCTGTATCCTGTGGGAATTGAGGTTTGGCCAGTTCCTGTGAACAAAGATGTTACTTTGCTGCTGCTGTTGCTATGAGTAATAAAGTCTTTGTCTGACTCAGAGGGCTTGTATTTTTCTGCCTTTTATCTATGAAACTGTAGGAGGCTAACTTGTTAGCTTACAACTGGTGTAAAATCTCAGACATTTCACAGTTCTTGACTTGATTGTTTAACACCAACTAATATCAAAGCAGGGGGTTGTTTAAATATGGAGTTGCATTGTGTAGGCAAGTAAGAGATGATTTTAATTGTTCCATTTCCTATGTGCTTTAAATTTCAGATTTCCTTCTAAAATATGCCTAATGTATTCCTAGACAAGGACATGTTTTGTTGGTTTTTTAGATAAGGAACTGCTACTCAGCATATGAAAATGAGTACAGTTGTCAATTGTTTCACAATTTGAACTTAAAAGCAATTTCTATCACCCAATGCTTACAAAAAGTTCCTTACAAAACAGGCCCTCTTTTTGCCAGAGCTCAAGTAAAATAAAAGATATTTGGCATGCCAATACAGTTTCGTGACAGATGAAATCTAAGAGAGTAATTTCATGTTTATCAAAAGCCATCCGTCTAGAGTTCAGGAAAACTTTATGTTGATCTATAGCTCATTTATGTCAACAAGAAGATTATAGTTTATTCTCTTGCCATCAAAGTGGGGCCTGTGGCCAAGCAGCCGGAGCCTCCCCTGGGGGCTCTGTTAAGCAGTGGGTGGAAACACAGCATCTCCAGCTCCAGTCCAGAGCTAAGGAGAACATCTGCATTTGGCGAATCCCCCAAGTGATTCCTGCACAAGGGTTTTGATCACATAACTGTTAACTGTGTGTACAACAGGCAGGCTTCATGTCATTATGGAAGAGGAAATCAGTATACAAAAGAAGTACATTTAGCAAATTCAGCAGGCAGTTCACTGGGGGCTTGTTATAAATAATCATGTTCATCACTGATTCAGATTTTAAGAGCTTGGTATTCAGAGAATTTTAGACATTTGGTTCTTTAGGAATGGGGGGGGTCTTAAAACAGGAAGAAATGGAATTAGGAGAATTTGTTAAGAGAACCAAAATTCTATCCTCTTATGTACATGTTTTTTGAGGTAAAGATGGGAACTTTATAAAAATATTTTCATTTAACAGACACATAAATTACAGACAGTGAAGAAAAGATCAAAGAAAAAGATAAATTTAGTTATAATAGCAGGGCAAAGCCATCAAGGTTATTTGGTATTTTCTTTTCTTTTTTTCTTTTTATTAGATGACAGAAGATAGCTTAATTGCTTTGGAAATATAAAGAGAGTTTATAAGAAGGTGTTGACAAGTGTGATAAGTATTTTTTTCCCATTAATTACATGGTACTCTAAGTTTTTGGTACTTAGAAATTAGTTGTATATGTAAAAGGAAAATAACAAAGTAATATTCAGGATGAGGCAGAGGAAATACTTTTATTCTGAACTGAACTATTGTTTTTAAAATTATAAAAGATATTGACTTATTTGATGGGGTTTGAAGGACTAGGAAAAGACGTGTGTCAGTACTTATTAGATGAATTTTTTCAATTATAGTTTCATTTAATTTTGAGTATAGGTAAAGAGAATGACTTGGACTGGCCTGAGCAATCGATGTAGCAGAATTGTTCAGAGTTCTTTAAATTAATCTATCATATTTGTTCTTAATTATTTAGTAGGCTTAAAATTAAAAAGAAATTTAAATACAAATTGACAGTATGGGTACTTATTAATAAAATGCATACACTGCAATCTTAATTGTTGAATAAACAAAATGTATTGCATCAAATTCCTAAAGAAATTTAAAAAAGCATTTTTAGAATTTTGATGTATATATTATAGCTTGAAACATAATGTGCTAAGACATGAAAATATTTTTACCTTTTGTCAATGAAGAGATTTTGCCATAAAGTGACAATTTGTACTATAAGTTTTCTTGTAAACTGCAAATAAAAATATTGGCATTTACTGTTTTCTACAACTAATTCACCTTTGTAATGTTTTGTTCAGTTATTCTTGCTTATTGTACAGTTTAAAATATATTTTAAAATATGTTTTCAGTCCTTGTGAAATCTCTTCTGCTATGTAGGTTTATAGGTATCTTCTTTACCTACCTTTTTTGTCATTAATTTATATAATAATCATCGCCTAAGTTTTTCAGGTGTATATATTTTGTCTCAGTGGAACTGAGTTAAATTGAACATAATTCCTTCAACCCTAGTTGATAATTGTCATCAGCTGTTTCTGCATCCCAGGTACAAGTCCATGTTTAAAAGAATTCACTGGTGATGTGAATAACCTTTCTTTTTAAAAAGCAGATCTATCCTTTCTGTCTGTTGCATGCCTTATAGGTGGGTACAGATGAGAAATTTCTTCTGCTTACCATTACATCAATCTGGATGCTTCCAGGTCTAGATAGCTATGTGATCATCCCCCAGGTCTTCCCCCAGCTTAGGTCTTTGCTCAAATGCTTCCTGATAGAGAGGCCTTCGTTGACTACTGTCTGCCAGACAGCATTCCAGTCTTAGTTATTCAACCACTTTGTTTAATATTTCATGTCACTTCATTTCTATTTCTGTCATTTCTCTTCACCTGATATTTTATATGTTTGTTGTTTTCTGTATCTCTGTATTCCATCCTCTCCAAGAATGTATGCTTCTTTGAGTAGAGAGGGTGTGTTTTGTACTAATGTTACTGTACATAGAATAGTTCGAAGCACATAGCGGTGGTTCTCGAACTGACTCTACCTTTTTGTCAGTCAGAACAGTGATGAACAAAAAATGTACTAGATGAATGTCAGAATTTTACAGACATTTTCAATCAGTGGTAAGTTAACTTTGTGTCTTTATATGACCAGTGATCTTCACTCATATTATCAGTATTCCAGTATCTCTTTTCTGTGAACACATTAGTTATGTATGCCATTTTTTTTGTGCTCCTCAAGCAAACTGAGCCATCACCATACTGTAACTGTTTTTTTTTTTTTTTTCAACTAGAGAGTTTTCCAAGTAATCAGCTTCCGATATCATGAAAATATTGTACATATTGGTCAGGTCTGCATCAAAGTGTTGGTAAAGGGGTATAGATCAGAGGGTATGTGATTGTTGCATAATTTCATTAAGGTTTTGTCTTCAGGAGCTGGCATTCACATTTCTAGAGGGCTGTGCAAAAAGCATGGGTAATGAAAATAATACTGATAAAATTATTGTACCTGGAGAATGATGGAGTGGGAGAGAAAGCTGCCCTTTTTTCCAGCTGGAAAAGTGCTGTGGAATTAGTAGTGCACAGTGGTTGATTAAAAGATAAGGTTGAGAAAACAGAAATGTCAGGTAGAGATGCAGGGGAATGCTAAATTCAGTTTACATTTCAAGTAAAAGAATGGCATACTTTTATTTGCTTCAAAGGTTTTTAAGTGAATATAATTAGAGAATTATAAAATTTTCTCTATCACAATATAAACAGAATATATTAAAAATGATAATTGGGACTTGTTTAGAAATCCATCCAAGATTTCGACAAGGTAAAGAGACTAAATACAGGTTACATCATGATTCAAGTGTTTTGGAATATTTGTTTAAAAATGAAAATATTTATTGAAATGGTTGATGAATGATGATTTACATTTATAGGCAGACACAATTTGTATCTATAATTATAATAGAGAATTGTATTCCATTTTCTTTACTGGTGCCATTTTTTAGACATATACAGAATTTATTATTCCTTATTTATATATTTTTTCCTGATTGTTAAACTATCTGATGTGAATTACATGATTTTAGAATTGGAAGAGTTTTCCACCTAATCTAGAAAACGCTTTATTTCAGAAAGGAGCTATCTGCAGCTCAGATGAGATAACTGAATCAGTTGTGGCTGTGATGCTTATTAGAGGCAAGGCCTGCACTAGACATGGTTTTCCTAAATTGATTAAAGAGTAGGTAATTCTTTCTCAATATGCTTCTGTTTTTATACAATGAACTGAAGAAACCGTAAACCAGTAGCCACTGTTGAGAACAGCACCATCAACTTCAAGACTGGAGTGGCCAACTCTGAGTGTCATACTGAAGATATTTATGTCTCTGACTGTGAGAGGGTGACCACACCTTCTGGTTTTCCCTGGACAGGGATTCATAACAGAAATTAAAATCACATTCACAACATTAGCAAAAATTATCCATTAACTAGCAGTACTTTTAGTAATATCTTTAGGACTTGTATTAAAGATAGAGAAAACAATGTATGAGATCTATTTAGAAGATTTGAAATTTGGAATTAATGAATAATTTTTCCGTAATGAAAAGGACACCCATGTGAAGATGGCAGTTTTTCTGATTTACTCATAAAAGCAATTTTAATTTGACGAAAATTCCTCAAATCTTTGCAGTAGAAAGACGGTTGTGAAAAATATTACATGACAGGAGGTGGCGGCTTTCCCTTCTGTTATTAAACTGTAATTGAAAGTGATTAAAGACTGGAGAGAAAAGCGTGTCCAGGATTTGGGCTTGGGTTGAGCTCTGAATCTTGGTTGCTGTGTGACTCTGGACACTTGGTTTAACAGTATAAACCTCATTTCTTCAACTTTATAATGGGAAGCCTATCAAAACTAAAACTGTAGCTTGTTGAAACTTAAACAACTTAATGGATATCAAGTATTTAGCCTGGCATACAGGCTAAATTCTCAATATATGTTAGCTAATACTTTTTTAAATTATTCATATTAAAAAGTAGGCTCATGAAATACTGGAGGGACAAAGGACTAAAAGATTATAGACATATATCCAAAATCTTAATGTGTTGTAAAGAATGGATCATGAATAGATTATTCCCATGAAAGGGAAAGTTGGCTATTTGTAAAAACAAATTGCCTAATTTTGTTATCACCTCATAGTATTGGGGAAAATAAATGCCACCATGACTACATACGAAAACCCACGAAACATTAGTAAGGTTACAGATGAATAATTTCCTGACTGATAGATGGTTGATTTTCTAAGTACAAAACTCTTTTAAGAAATAATAAAAGAATAGGCTCATAGGTTCAGATTAAATAGTAAGCAACAATCTGGAAAAACAGAACTATACAGAAATTAATAGATGAAAAAAAGGTTCATTTTGCTATCAATCAAGGAAATTTAAGTAGTTAAAATACTGAAATTTTTATTTACAATTTAGCAAATAAAAAAATGGGAAGTGTTTATGAGGCTACAGTGAGACTAGCACATATATACTTTAAATTGACACAAAGTTTTTGGAAAGTAATTCAGTAACAGATAACCCAGAAAGCATTTGTTTTTCTATTCATCTGAACTTTTCTATTCATTTATTGTTTTCTGAAATTCAAAGACATAGTAAACATTTAAAACTGCAACTAAGTCACAATAACAAATGAACAAAAGTCCTGACTGCAGTTATGATAGCATTTCACCCAGACATTGAATTTTAAACAGCCACTTGATAAATCTTATTTCTTATCAGTTTTCCAGAAATAACTCTTAACTGGGAATGTATCGACATCCGTATGGATAAATGTTATCAGCTATTTTATCCGGTTTTTACAATAACCATTTTAATATAATCTCTTATGATTTCCAAATTTGCTATGAAAAATATGAAAAGCAAAATGAATTGTGAAAGTTTTTAAAAATAGGAATATGTACATAAAACAAGCATAGACAAAATTTTGGAGCTCCTAGACGCTGGTCATTTTCCTTTTATTTTCCTCCATCGCCATCTGGTGGCCAAAATGTGGATAGTGTCTGACTCCATAATTTGTGTTTGTATTTACTAAGAAGCAAAATTTTATTAAGCTGCTTAAATTATTTAATATGTTATAAAATATAAATGTGTTATATATATATTATCCATCATAGTTAACTTGTGTAAATGAGTTTACTAATATTATTTTAATTTTAAAAAATCCCTTTCCAAAGCAGTCAGGTATGAATTTGAATTATTATTTTTGCTGATCATTACATGACTTGAGCCAGCGATTTTCCACCATTATTTCTTTTACATGCCAAAAATAGAGAAAACATTAGGCATGTTAAGTAATAACTTAAATATTGAACAATTTTTTTCAAAAACTATAATTACTTATGCCCGATTTTTGCTTATTAAAAATACTTTAGGACTAAATAAGGTACAAAGTACCCTAAAGAAAGCCTGCCTGTAAACATTTAGAATCCATGCATTGGGAGAGCAATCTTTTTGAGGTGAAGGGATGCAAATTAAAAGACATGTTGAGAGCTGGGTACAGTGGCTCATGCCTTTAATCCAGATGTTTGGGAGGCCGAAGAGGGGGTGGCTTGAGGCCAGGAATTCAAAACCAGGCTGGACAAAATAGTAAGACCCTATATAATTTTGTAAAACTAAAAACCATTTTTAAAAGACAGGTTGATTGGGCAAAGAATAAAATGGGCTGCTTCTCTTTCACTGAAGTTTCAAGTAGAAGATAGGACATTAAGAATGTCTTTTGTCTTTAATTGTTAATGTTTCTAGTGCAGATCTTCTTGACTCCACTAAACCATTCAAAGGAAGACTTGGTACTCCAAGAAGATGTGCTCCGGTTGCCATTTCTAGACAAATGGCACTTCCCAGTAACTTTCTGCCTCTTTAACTTATAGTTTGTCTTAAGGCAATAGGAGCATTTCATGTTTGTGTCCTGGGACAATACGATGGTGAGCAGAGTCCCCCTCGCAGAAATATTTCATGGAATGATTTCTTATTCAGCAGAGAAATTAGAGCAAAAATAGAGAATGCCTTTATAAAACCAAAAGTTTGGCTTATTTCATTTGAGACATTGATACTCTGCTTTGACTGGAATGCATCTTTTAATTTGATGTGTGTACTTGACTGTTATATTTAATAGGAAGGTTCTTTGGAAGTATTGAAATGCACTCATCATAGTTTTATCAGAAACTATTTCAACACTAAATGTTTGAGAGACACTTGTATTGTCCTGTTAGTGAACTTTATTTCAAGCTCACCACAGCCAATGCAGTTTATTTGAATATTTCTCATGAATTAGAAATCTGTTCTAACTTCAGTACTGTGTTACCTAATGTTTTTTACTTAAATAATTTTTAAAATAGAGTTACCACTTAACATCTGTATGTCAGACTATATGCTAGATGTTCTGTATATCTTTGACTATTTCAATGTCTATTTGGACAGAATATTTGTACTTTTGAATGTACAAGTTTAACATATTGCAGAGCTAAGACGCAATTAATCTACTTATAATTCTATAGCTTGATTATTGATTAACATTTTA
Source organism: Plecturocebus donacophilus (assembly GCA_004027715.1). NCBI lineage: Eukaryota > Metazoa > Chordata > Mammalia > Primates > Pitheciidae > Plecturocebus > Plecturocebus donacophilus. The sequence goes on along the minus strand of PVKP010033981.1, from coordinate 2,606 downwards.
CACCAACTTCTAATTTCCATAGCTTGATTATTGGTCAACATTTTACACTGACTTCTAATTTTCTTAAAGTCCACATCCAAGGAGTTTTAAAATTTATCCATTTATTCAGTAAATATTTATAGCATGTCTATTAAATGCCAAGTACAGAAGATGCAGTGGTGGAGTGGACATTTTCTCTGGCCATGTGGGCTAATAATCCAATAGAGGGGTCTATTTATTAAGCCAGGATACAGAAAAATAAGAAATTATAACCGTGTGCTCTGTAAAAAGAGATAGATTGGCCTGGTGTGGTGGCTCATGCCTATACTCCCAGCAGTTTGGGAGGCCGAGGCAGGCGGATCACCTAAGGTTGGGAGTTTGAGACTGGCCTGACCAACATGGAGAAACTCCATCTCTACCAAAAATACAAAATTAGCCAGGAGTGGTGGTGCATGTCTGTAATCCCAGCTACTCAGGAGGCTGAGGTAGGAGAATCACTTGAACCTGGGAAGCAGAGGTTGCAGTGAGCCGAGATGGCGCCATTGCACTCCAGTCTGGGTGACAAGAGTGAAACTGTCTAAATAAATAGAGAGAGAGAGGGGGGGAGAGAGAGAGAGACAGACAGAGAAAGAGATAGATATTGAGGAGAGCATGGTATTGGGTGATTTAATTTAGTCAGGGAAGGTTATGAAAAGTTTCATGAGGACTGAATGAAGAAGGGAGAAAAAGTATTGTAGGCAGAGGAACAGTATATATCATGGGAAAAAAGTGTTTTTGGCAGAAGGAATAAGAGATGTGCAAGTGTAAAGGAAAGAATGCCATAATGCTGGAGTAGATATACAAAGTCCTCCAGGATTTTACCCCAGATGCCCATGTTAACACACGTGCTTCCTATCTAAAAAGGCTCACAGAAATTGTTCTCAGCAGTTCTAATGAGGGACCTACTTACTTGAATTTTCTGGGATTGGAAAAGGAATCAATATGATGTTAGTTTGCAGAAGTTTAAGCAAAACCTTATACTTTAGCTCTAAGGTTTTTAATATGTGCTTTAAATTATTATTTAGGCACAGGTTATCAAAGACTGCCACTTTAGCCCATGAAAATGAACTTTTTTTTTTTTTGAGATAGAGTCTTGCCCTGTCTCCAGCCCCAGCCTGGGCTGACAATGGCACAATCTCAATTCACTGCAACCTTGCCTCCTGGGTTCAAGCGATTCTCCTGCCTCAGTGTCCCTAGTAGCTGGGAGTACAGGCACATGCCACCACGCCCAGCTAATTCTTTGCATCTTTAGTAGAGATGAGGTTTCACCATGCTGGCCAGACTGGTCTCGAACTCCTGACCTCATGATCCACCTGCATTGGCCTCCCAAAGTGCTGGGATTACAGGCATGAGCCACTGCACCCAGCCTAATAAACTCATTTTAAAAATATACATGATATCATATAAGCTGATGAGTCTGAGATATCTGTGAAATACAGTCTTATCTGATTTTAAACTTTCAAATTTCTCATGACCTTCCTAGGAGAGTAAGATTTGCTATAGGGAGTTATACTTTGTAAGTTACTCCTTTCTCTACATTATTTATCAGTTTTGTTATGAATGCAATTGTAATTTTGTTATAATACTATTGAATTTGTATTTAAGGAATTGAATTTACATTTAATCAGTTTGTGTTAAAGTGACTTAATGAGATGCTTCACTTTTCTGTGTTAAAAGCAGGTCAAGGTCAACTGAAAGACTGGGCAATACATTATTCATTGCTCAATTTCTGCATAACTTGTATCTTTATGGTGATTCATGGTTTAAGTTGGTTAATAACATTTCCTGTAACCATTTCTAATAATTCTCTAAGATCACTTTAGTATTAATATATTGACAAACTATATTTTTACTTACCAATACAGGAGAATTCTAACATTTATTTGTTTTCAAAATAGAACATGTAGAATAAGCTTGCATCTGATAACCAAAGAATAGAAGAGTGATAAAACAGGCAGTAGGACAGGTCATTGGACCTGAAGATAGTCAGTTTCAATATTTTAATTTATAGAAAACAGTAAATATACTGGAACTTTATTCTCACACTGGTGATATACATGAAAGTCATGTTCAAAATAATCATGAAACGGGACTCATTATCTCTTGAGGACATTTTTACCTCTTGTTTTATCTTTCTTCTGTCTAAACTTTCCTTCTCCTCCCATTATCCTGATCACCTTGCCTCAAGGTTAAAGGAGACGAATGCCACAGACATTAAGGATCATCATCCAAATCCACATACACCTGGCTGGGTCAGCTTCCACTCTTCTTTCCTAGAATAATCAAGGTGATGTACATTTTCTTAAAGGGCCATTACTCTGTGTGTCCTCTGGATCCATCTGTCCCTACCTTTCCAAGAACTTTATTTTTTACCTCTCTTCTATTTCCTGTATCTTTTTCTTCCTTCTGTCTTTAATACCAGTCTTCTCATGCTCTAGTGACCCCTAGCTTTAAAGCAGACTGTCCTTGACCCCAGGTCTACCCTGCAGACGCCACCCCGTTTTCCTGCACTGCATCCCAGCCAAGGCTCTTTGAAGATTTGCCTGCATTCAGTGACAGAAGACATGCTCCTGCTGTTCCTTTGTTCA
>PVKP010033980.1:0-24599 GCA_004027715.1 Plecturocebus donacophilus | reverse complement strand
CTTTTTTTCTTTTTTTTTTTGAGACAGAGTCTCACTCTATTGCCCGGGCTGGAGTGCAGTGGGGCAATCTCGACTCACTGCAACCTCTACCTCCAAGCACTTCTATCTCAGCCTCCGGAGTAGCTGGAATTTACAGGCACACACCACCATGCCCATCTAATTTTTGTATTTTTAGTAGAGATGGGGTTTCACCATATTGGTCAGGCTGGTTTTGAACTCCTATGCTCAGGTGGTCCACCCACTTTGGCCTCCCAAAGTGCTGGGATTACAGATGTGAGCCACAAAACCCAGTCAGAATGATTAAAACTTAGAAAATTAGAAGAGGAGTCTCATGAAGATAAAATTCAGACCTCTGGCTGGGTGCGGTGGCTCATATCTGTAATCCCAGCACTTTGGGAGGCCAAGGTGGGCAGATAGCTTGAGCTCAGGAGTTCAAGACCAACCTGGACAGCAAGGTGAGACCCTATCATATAAAAAATACAAAAATTAGCTGGGTATGGTGGCATACACCTATAGTCCCAGCTACTCAGGAGGCTAAGGTGGGAGGATCACTTGAGCTCAGGAGTTGGACGCTGCAGTGAGTTATGACTGCACCACTGCACTCCAGCCTAGGCAACAGAGCAAGATTCTATCTCAAAAAAATGAGAAAAAAAATTAAAAAGTTGTTTCATGTGAGCAGTATGTTTTTTATTTTATTTATTTATTTTTTGGAGGCAGAGTCTCGCTCTGTCGCCCAGGCTGTAGTGAAGGGGCGCCATCTCGGCTCACTGCAGCCTCCAGCTCCTGGGTTTAAGTGATTCTCCTGCTTCAACCTCACAAGTAGCTGGGACTACAGGCACATGCCACCACACCTGGCTAATTTGTGTATTTTTAGTAGAGGTGGGGTTTCACCATATTGGTCAGGCTCGTCTGGAACTCCTGCCTTCAGGTGATCTGCCTGCCTCAGCCTCCCAAAGTGCTTGAGATTACAGGTGTGAGCCACTGCACCCGGCCAGAGCAATATGTTTAGACTTAAGTTTTCTAGCAGCAAGGCCAACACTAAAGGATGTAAGATATTTTCTTACTTTTAAACTTATTTATTTATTTTGAGATGGAGTCCTTCTCTGTCATCCAGGCTAGAGTAGAGTGCAGTGGCGTGATCTCGGCTCACTGTAACTTTGGTCTCCTGCGTTCAAGCAATTCTCCCGCCTCAGCCTCCCAAGTAGCTGGGATTACAGGCGCCCGCTGCCACACCCAGCTAATTTTTGTATTTTTAGTAGAGACAGAATTTCACTATGTTTGCCAGGCTGGTCTTGAACTCCTGACCTTGTGATCTGCCTGCCTTGGCCTCCCAAAGTGCTGGGATTACAGGTGTGAGCCACCACGTCAGGCCTTATTATTTCTTTTTTAAACACATTTATTTATGTATTTTTTTCTAGTGCCAAAAGTAAAATATTTTATTTCCCTTTAAAGTAAGAAACATTATTTGTGTGGAGAAAAAGTCCTGTTAGCTAAAATATTAATACAAGGTATAAAGAAGAAAGTAGAGTTATTTGGAGAAAAATCGAGATAGTAGAGTCCCTGAGGGTAAGGGAGTTTGGCTGGGTAGGGTCATTGTTGCAAAAACCAAGGGAGGAAGGTTGTGCTCAAGGGTTTGTAAAGTTGTGGTTCAGCATGCTGGTTTCTTTCCAGGTCAGTCTGTTCCATCATAGGCTATGGTCACCTTCAGCTACCTATTTCGTTGAGTGATTAAACAAGGCTAGGAGTAGAATACACACACACACACACACACAAACTTCACCTGAAGCCATATATAGGTGGTGACAGGCACCTGCTTTCCTCGAGTATATATTGGGGTATATATTGCAAGGCATTGGCTCTAGCCCCGCTACTAGTCCAGGAAGTAACCTTGTGTGTCTAGAAAACCTACACCTTCCCGAAGCGCTTTACTCCCATCTGCCAGGAAATCAACCATCCAAAATGTACAGACCTTTTTACAAAATAAAGCCTGAGCTTCAGCTAAGATGCTCTGGGAGAAATGAACTGTTCAGTTGTACCTGAAGTCATTTTTAGGAATTATAATGCACAAATCTGAGCACGGCATATGAAGTCCTTGGGATCTTCTTCTGGTTTAATTCTGCTGTCTCACCTCTTGCCTCATCCCATCCCCAACTCAAACATTTTTTCCATATGATTTATGTTATACCTGCGCATCTCTGTTCCCCAGCCTTGAGTGTCCTTCTGATACTCTGTACCTGGCTGGCCCACAGTCCTCTTTCAGAACTCAGCTCAGGTATCTCCCCTTTGGGCCAGGTGCAATGGTTCACGCCTGTAATCCCAAAACTCTGGGAGGCTGAGGTGAGAGAATCAATTGAGGCCAGGAGTTGGAAACCAGCCTAGTCAACATGGTGAAACCCCCATCTCTACTAAAAATGCGAAAATTAGCCGGTGTGGTGGTGCGTGCCTACTCCCAGCTACTTGGGAGGCTGAGGCAGAAGAATCACTTGAACCTGGAAGGTAGAGGTTGCAGTGAGCCGAGATTGCACCACTGCACTCCAGCCCGGGCAACAGGACCATCTCCAAAAAAAAAAAAAAAGGTATCTCCTCTTTGTGGAATTCTTCCCATGACCCCAAAGGCTGAGTTGCATACCTTTCCTGTGTATTCTCACAGCTCACCTCATTTTTGTTTTTTCAATTTGAGAGCAGGTATGAACAGATTAGAACAATAATCATGGTAGGCACCTTAATTCATTCTTCTTCTTTTTTTTTTTTTTTTTTTGAGACAGAGTCTCGCTCTGTTGCCCAGGCTGGAGTGCAGTGGCGTGATCTTGACCTCTGCCTTCCAGGTTCAAGCAATTCTCTTGCTTCAGCCTCCCAAGTAGCTGAGACTACAGGAGCACGCCACCACGCCAATTTTTTTTTTTTTTTCTGTATTTTTTTTTAGTAGACATGGGGTTTCACGGTGTTGCCCAGGCTGGTTGCGAACTCCTGAGCTCAGGCAATCCACCCGCCTCAGTCTCCCAAAGTGCTGGGAGTACAGGCGTGAGCCACCATGCTTGGTCAGTTCATTCTTCCAATAAGCCTGTTGATCTGGTCCTGTCTGTTGCTAGTATCTCCACCTTCTACAAAATGGATGGTCTTTCTCTTCGTTCTGCCTCATGGAGAGGATAATTTGAAGGACCACGGGAAGTTATTTGCTGCTTTGAAGTGTTTTTCAACAGTATACATATTATGAATCAGATCCTCCATGTGGGTGATACCATATTTACCAAGAGATCAAGCAATCAAAATGTTATCAGTCAAAGCAATTTGCTTCTTATTGATTTTGCCATAACCACACTTGTAGATTAGTTCAATTACTGACTGCAGATTTGGGTATCCCCATGCAATATATGGTTCTACAATCATCAGCATGTTGTTGTTGTTGTTGTTGTTGTTTTGCTTTTTTGTTTGAGATGCAGTCTTGCTCTGTCACCCAGGCTGGAGAGCAGTGGCGTGATCTTGGCTCACTGCAACCTCTGCCTCCTGGGCTCAATCGATTCTCCTGCCTCAGCCTCCCGAGTAGAAGAGACTACAGACACAAGCCACCATGCCTGGCTAATTTTTTGTTTTTGTTTTTTTTTGTATTTTTAGTAGAGACAGGGTTACACCATATTGACCAGGCTGGTCTTGAACTCTTGACCTCAAATGATCAGCCCTCCTTGACCTCTCAAAGTGCTGGGATTGCAGGCATTAGCCACTGTGCCCAGCCTCAGCATGTTAACTGAAGCCTTGCTGAGCTTCACAAAGGTTCCATTGAAGATTTGAGGAAGGCGAAGAAGCTGCAGCACCTTTCAGACCTTTGGGCTCACACCATTGATACTGCTGATCCTGATGACCAACACCAGTTTGGGTTGTGTAGATACATAGAAGTTGCCAGCTTTTCTTGCCATCTTAGCTGTTCGAATTTCAATTCTGTCCATCTGCCTATATTCCTTGTGATAGTGCTTCCCCTTTTCATACCTAAGCTTCATCCCAGCCTTTCAAAGCATCTTTGGGCAAACTTCTTTTTTTTTTTGACTCGGAGCCTCGCTCTGTCACCAGGCTGGAGTGCAGTGGTGCGATCTTGGCTCACTGCAACCTCCGCCTCTCGGGTTCAAGCGATTCTCCCGCCTCAGCCTCCTTCGTAGCTGGAATTACAGGTGCACGCCACCACACCCGGCTAATTTTTGTATCTGTAGTAGAGACTGGGTTTCATCATATTGACCAGGATGGTATTGATCTCTTGACTTTGTGATCCGCCCACCTTGGCTTCCCAAAGTGCTGGAACAGGCGTGAGCCACCGCGCCTGCCCATGGGCAAACTTCTTTCTCAGGTTCTTGATCTTCACCTCTGTGAAATTCCTTCACTTTTTCTTAAGAGTTTCTGGCACAGTAGGAAATTCTTCCTTAGATACCCTCCATGGCTCCAGCTGGAAAAGAGCCTCATAGCTCTCTCTCTCTCATTTTTTTTTTTTTGGAGAAAGAGCCTTGTTCTGTCGCCCAGGCTGGAGTGCAATGGCATGATCTCAGCTCGCTGTAACCTCTGCCTCCCAGGTTCAAACAATTCTCCTGCCTCAGCCTCCCGAGTTGCTGAAATTATAGGCATGCACCACCACACCCAGCTAATTTTTGTATTTTTAGTAGAGACAGTGTTTTCCATGTTGGTCAGGCTGGTCTTGAACTCCCAACCTCAGGTGATCCACCCACCTTGGCCTCCCAAAGTGCTGGGATTACAGGTGTGAGCCACCACGCCTGGCCCCTAGCTCACTTCTAATCATGACAGTCACCATATGAAACTGTAGCTGCCAGTTACCAGGGCAGCACAACCACACACTCTGATTAGTCATTGCTTTTTCTCTCAAGAAACTGAAGCTCATTCTGGCTGATTACAGATAAAGGGAATTAATAAAAGGATCCTGGCAGCCCATATAAGTATTAGGAGAGTGGGGACAAACCTGAATGTTGATATTCCAGGAGCTATGCCCTAAAATCATGCTCAGACTATGCCTGATGAGGTACACATCACACTGCTGCAGCCCTATTCAGTGGGGTAGGAGAGACTCCTGCTGTCATTCACACTGCATCAAGGATGCATGCCTTTCTGTGCCAGGAGTCTAACCTCACAAACTACCACCACTATTGAGAGCCAGGTGCCTCTAATACCACCCTCATTAGCAAAATGGATCTGTGTGGACCTCATTTTCAAGTTGCTCACGTGTGCATTGAAGGAGGTGATATTATGAAACCCAAGAGAAGATAAGATTTCCCAATAAAGGAAGGCGTGGTTGGTTTATGCTGTTTACTAAGTGGGAAAAAAAGAACAATCTGTGAATGAATGGTGGCTTTTGGTCTGACTATCCCCAATAAAGACAACTGAAAAAAGATTTAAAATAAAAATGTTTATGGACGGGCACAGTGGCTCATACCTGTGGGAGGCCAAGGCACTTTGGGAGGCAAGGCGGATGGATTGCCTAAGCTCAGGAGTTTGAGATCAGCCTGGGAAATGTGGCCAAACCCCGTCTCTACTAAGAATACAAACATTAGCCAGGTGTGCTGGCACATACCTGTAATCTCAGCTACTCCAGAGGCTGAGGTAGGAGAATCATTTAAACCCAGGAGGTGGAGGTTGTAGTGAGCCGAGATTGTGCCACTGCACTCTAGGCTGGGTGACAGAGTGAGGCTCCATCTCAAAAAATAAAATAAAATAAAATAAAAATATTTAAAAAGCACCAAAGACCTTATATGACACTGAAGAATTATCAGGAGAGAACAGGGAAAAGGACTGGAGCTCAAGTAGATGGCTTAGGGTTGATTCTAAACCAGGGATATTTGTGAGTAAAGACAGCAGAGACATAAAGCTTGGCTTTTGCCATTCTCAAGAGTAGAGTGGGCTGGGTGCAGTGGTTCATGCCTGTAATCCCAGCAGTTTGAGAGGCCGAGGTAGGAGGATCACTTGAGCCCAGGAGTTTCAGACCAGCCTGGGCAACATAGTGAGACCCCCATCTCTAAAAAAATTAGCTAGGTGTGATGGCATGTACCTGCAGTCCCCAGCTACGTGGGGGACTGAGGCAGGAGGATCACTTGAACCCGGGAGGTCAAGGCTGCATTGAGCAGAGATTGCACCACTGCACTCCAGCCTGGGTAACAAGGTGAGACCCCATCTCAAAAAAAAAAAAAAAAAAAAAACACGAGAGAGAGAGAGATTGAACAAATGAATGTGGGTGAAAGTCCTTTGGCAACTGGGAAGGTAGACTTTAGAGAAGCATCTTCTGCTGTTTGTCGAGACCCTGATCCATGGGAATTCACTGAAAGGCAGAGATATATTTTTGGTGGCTTCATGCATTATAGCAATGAGAGTTGGAGCTTAACCTTCACCAAAGGGAAGACGCTATTTAACAGTCCCTGTACTGGGTTGGAAACTGAATAATTTTACTCTGGTTGTTGGGGTGAACTGTACTCCCAGGGATTTTTGGTGTGGCTGCAGAACTTCAAACCATGTGTCTGAACTGTTAAGTACCTTAGATATTTAGTAGTGGAAACTGTTCAGAGTAAGATAATAGTGCCTCAGGTCTTACAGTATACATAAAAATATTTTTTGAAATAAAATGTCCAGAAAACTCCAATTTCAAGATATCAGTGGCTGGGCACTGCAGCTCATACCTGTAATCTCAGCACTGTGCAAGGCTGATGCAGACAGATGACTTGAGCCCAGGAGTTTGAGACCAGCCTGGGCAACATAGTGAGACCTCGTCTCTATAACAAACAAAAATTTAAAAATTAATTTGTGGATTTAAGCATGTTTGTTATGTTTCAATTCACTATAGTTATTGTCCTGATTGATTTCAAAATGTTACTTTTATGGCCAATGGGAGCTTCTTCAAATTGGCTTTTGAGTTCTTTTGACATAACCCTAGTCACCAATAAAGTGATCTTTAATTTATATGGTTTTATTATTGCTTTTTTTCTTTTGAGACTGAATCTCACTCTATCATCCAGGCTGGAGTGCAGTGGTGTGATCTCGGCTCACTGCAACCTCTGTCTCCTGGGTTCAAGTGATTCTCCTGCCTCAGCCTCCCAAGTAGCTGAGACTACAGGTACTCGCCACCCCGCATGGCTAATTTTTGAATTTTTAGTAGAGACAGTGTTTGGCCATGTTGGCCAGGCTGGTCTCAAATTCCTGAGCCAAAGCGATCTGCCCACCTTGGCCTCCCAAAATGTTGTATTACTGTGCCTGGTCTCCATCTTTTATCTATCTGCATCCTCTGCCTGCAGAGTGGCCTAGAAACTATGTTACCCCATATAAATGAGCACTTACAATGCCCAGATATGCATTTCTAATTCCCCACAAATCCTTAGGGAATCAACAGATTCCAAGTCTGGGGCATAATAGGTATGAAGATGCCAGAGTTATGTCAAAAAGGACAAGCCAACCTGGCAAAAATTGTGAAAATTTGAATATTAGAGAAGACAATGATTGTACCAATTCAACTACACCAAATCAATAAAAACCTGTGTTTTGGCCTGGCGTGATGGCTCACACCTATAATCCCAGCACTTTAGGAGGCCAAGGCAGGCAGATCATGAGGTCAGGACATTGAGACCATCCTAGCCAGCATAGTGACTACTAAAAATACAAAAATTAGCTTGGCGTGTGGTACGTGCATGTAATCCCAGGAGGCTGAGGCAGGAGAATTGCTTGAACCAGGGAGTTGGAGGTTGCAGTGAGCCGAGATCGTGCCATTGCACTCCAGCCTGGGTGACAGCAAGACTCTGTCTCAAAAAAAAAAAAAAAAAAAAAAAAATCTGTGTGTCCATAATGGTACTCAAAAAGGTAAAGACATTTGTCACACTGGACATGGTGGCTCACACCTATAATCCCAACATTTTGGGAGGCCAGGGCAGGTGGATTACTTGACCCCAGGAGTTCAAGACCAACCTGGGCAAAACGACGAGACCCTGTTTCTACAAAAAATAAAAAAATCAGACCCTGTTTCTACAAAAAATAAAAAAATGTCCACAGTCCCAGTTTCTCAGGAGGCTAAGGTGAGAGGATGGCTTGAGTCCAGCAGTTCAAGGCTGCAGTGAGCCATGATAGCACCACTGGGCTCCAGCCTGTGCAACAGAGCAAGGTCCTTTCAAAAACAAAAGAAAAGAAAGAAACGAAAAAAGACAAATGCAAGACAACCTCAATAGAAAAATGAGAAAAGAGTTGAACTGGGCCGAGCACGGTGGTTCACATCTGTAATCCCACCACTTTGGGAGGCCGAGGTAGCACTTGAGGTCAGGAGTTTGAGACCAGCCTGGCCACATGGTGAAATCCTGTCTCTACTAAAAATACAAAAAAATTAGTCGTGCGTGGTGGCACGTGCCTTTCATCCCACTGGAGGCTGAGGCAGGAGAATTGCTTGAACCCGGAAGGCGGAGGTTTCAGTGAGCTGATATCACACCAGTGCTTTCCATCCTGGGCGACAGAGCAAGACTGTCTCAAAAAAAAAAAAGAAAAAAAAAAGGCCAGGCATGGTGGCTCACATCTGTAATCCTAGCACTTTGGGAGGCCAATGCAGGTGGATTGCCTGAACTCAGGAGTTTGAGACCAGCCTGGGCAACATGGTGAAACCTCATCTCTACTAAAAATACAAAAAAATTAACCAGGCATCGCAGTGGGCACCTGTAGTTGCAGCTACTCGGGAGGCTGAGGCGGGAGAATCACTTGAAACTTGGAGTTGGAGGTTGCAGCAAGTGGAGATCACACCATTGCACTCCAGCCTGGGCGACAAAACAAGACGCCGTCTCTAAAAAAAAAAAAAAATGGAACTGATACTTCACAAAAGATAATATCTCAAAAGCCAAACCCATCTGAAAATGCGATCAACCTCATTAATATTTAGGTAAATGCAATTTAGGTAAATGCAAACTAAAATCACAATGAGAAGCCATTGCACATCCACAAAGTGTACCCTGAAAGTGTGGCAATACAAAGTGTTAATGGAGCTGGAGATAAGTGGGAACTCTGACTCATTGCCAGAGGAGTATGAGTTGATCCAACCAACTTGCAGACTTGCAGATTGCAGATAAAAAAAGATAGGAAACTCCCTGATTCATTTTATCTGGCAACCTGCTCTTTCTACCAAAGATAAAGAATATACCAAAAAGAAAACTACATCCCAATCTCATTTATAATAGATTTAAAAAATTCGAAATAAAGCAGTAAAACAAATGGGTAGTATAGTTTTTCCCAGTAGATTTTATTCCAGAAACACAAAGATAGTTCACTATCAAGAAATCTATCACCATAATTTATTACATCGAAATCCTTTTTTTTTTCTTTTGAGACAGAGTTTCGCTCTTATTGCCCAGGCTGGAGTGCAATGGCACAATCTTGGCTCACTGCAACCTCCGCCTCCTGGGTTCAAGGATTCTCCTGGCTTGGCCCCCCAGTAGCTGAGATTACAAGCGTGTGCCACCACACCTGGCTAATTGTGTGTTTTTTGTATTTTTAGTGTGTGTGTGTGTTTTGTATTTTTGTATTTTTAGTAGAGACAGTTTTTCACCATGTTGGCCAGGCTGGTCTCAAAATCCTGACCTCAGGTGATCCACCTGCCCCAGCCTCCCAAAGTGCTGGGATTACAAGCGTGAGCCACTGCGCCCGGCCATGCCTGGTTAATCTTTAAATATTTAGAGATGGGGTCTTGCTATATTGTCCAGGCTTCTAGAATCATTCTTCATATTATTTCACTAACACTGCCTCCATTGCATTAATATCTCAACAGGTCTAGAAGCTATTTAAAACAAAAATTTCCTATGTCTACATACATTGTGTGATATATATATATATATCTGCAATGGCTAGCTGGGGATTCTACTCACCATCACATTGTCCCGGACTGAATCTGGGATTCACTTTAGGAACAAATTCTTGTCTTCAACAAAGAGCTGTCTAGAGTAAGCACAAAAGTATCATTTGAATAGCTTTTTTTTTTTTTTTTTTTTTTTTAATCAGAGAAAGGACACCCAGGCTGGAGTGCAGTGGCACAATCATAGCTCACTGCACCCTCCAACTGGTGGGCTCAAAAGATTCTCCTGCGTCAGCCTTCCCAGTAGCAGGAATTACTGGCGTGAGCCACCACGCCCGGCTAATTTTTTTATTTTTTGTAGAGGTTGTTGGAGGCGGGGGTTGGGGAGGGTATCGCTGTATTGCCCATGCTGGTCTCGAACTCTTGCCCTAAAATGATCCGTCCTCCTCGGCCTTTCAAAGCGCTGAGACTACGGGCGTGAGCCACCGTGCCCAGCCTTGAGTAGCTTTTCACATGCATTGCACGTTATTCTCTTTTATTCTCTTGTTTTTGGGTCCAGTGTGAAACCTGGGATGGGACTCGCTTGTGGTTACACTGGCTGGAATCCTTGCTCAGGCGTAACCCTGACTCCAGCCAGCGAGCAGGAGCACAAGCTCAACCCCACCCTCCTCCCACCCCTCCCAGACGCTCCCCTCTCACCCCTCCTAGGTGCTCCCCTCTGCGGACACTCCTCCTCTTTTTCTTGCTCAGGCCGAGGGGCAGGGAGATGGGTGTTAAAGAGGTGATATCACCAATCAACGTGCGCCTCCGGGAAGCTGCGCTTCGCACTGGCTGGTTGGGTCTGACGACATGGCCACGGTCCAATCCTCACGCTAGAGGCAGGGCAAAAGTCCAGTGACGCAAGCAGAAGGCGCAGCCCGCCGGTTGCAAGCACGTGACCGGAGCTGAAGCCGGAAGCTACCGATCTGGTAGGGAGGTCCCCCAGCACCTAAGACTGCGATGGTGAGTTAGGACGCATGCGCGGGAGGACCCGCCGGTGGTTCACCGTCTCTGCTCCCTAATCTTTGTGATTGCCCCCTCATGTGCCTGCGCTCCACCCTCACCTCCTACCCGCCTGGGGAGGGACAGGGGACGGAGAAGGGAGGGATGATGACGGGAGTGCTGGGGAGGGGTCTGTGGGAGGGTGTTCTGGGGATGCGGGTAATCTGCGGGGCAGGGGCGGGAACGAGGGGAGGTGGAGAGAGGGTCTGGGGCTGGGACCAGTGGGGCAGCGAAGGTCCCTTGGGGTAGCAAAGGTGGGGTGTGGAAGGCCAGGGGAGCCCGGGGGCCGAGATGTGGGGGCAGATGGAGACTGGGGAAGATCAGTATTGAGAACCTTGTAGGGGGAAGGGGGCCGGGAAGAGACCTGGCTGGGGAATGAGAAAACCTGGGACTGTTGTCAACCAAGAGACTTGGATTTGCAGGTGAAGGGTATCGGGGGCCATCAATCCCTCTAGCATGCTTCTTACTGCTTGCATCTTTACTCACTAGACTTCTGCACTGACCCAGGGGCTGGAGCGAATCCCAGACCAGCTCGGCTACCTGGTGCTGAGTGAAGGTGCAGTGCTGGCGGTGCGTTCTGGGAAAGAGAGGGGGTCCCTTAGTGCACACAGCCCGGTAACCCCTTCTAATATTAGCCCTTCTTTTCTCTGCTTTTTCCTGGTTTCCTGCCTAGCATCTATTAGGTTGGTGCAAAAGTATTTGCAGTTTTTGCAATTACTTTCAGTAATTAGTCTGTGGAATCTGTCTCCTAACTGTTCGATTTATTTATTTATTTTTGCGATGGAGTTTCGCTCTTCTTGCCCAGGCTGGAGTGCAGTGGCATGATGTCGGCTCACTGCAACCTCCGCCTCCCGGGTTCAAGTGCCTCAGCCTCCCAAGTAGCTGAGACTACAGGCGTGTGCCACCACGGCTGGCCAATTTTTGTATTTTTAGTAGAGACAGGGTTTCACCATGTTGGCCAGGCTGGTCTTGAACTTCTGACCTCAGGTGATCCACCCACCTCAGCCTCCCAAAGTGCTGGGATTACAAGCATGAGCCACCATGCCTGGCCTTTATTTTGTATTTCTTAAAGAGGCATTTGTATTTTGTTCCATAGTACTGTATAGTGTTAGGTCTCTAGATGTTTTTGATTTAGCTAGAGACAAAGCTTAAGGTTAAGGGTTGAAAACAATGCAGGTGGTAAAGGCTATTGAAGGAATCTAGGATATTAAAAATTCAACATGTTATGACAAGGTAACATTCCAGGAGGTAGGAATTCAGCCCAACTTAAACGAGAGTATTTATGGTGAGGAGGTGGACATACAGGTGTGTGGCACTAACCTATCTGAACTGGTAAGTTTATGGTGAACAATTTGGAAAGGTTTGAGGGAAGAGGAGGATATGGTCAGGGAAGGATCTGATTGTGAAAGATTTTCAAGGCCAGGTTAACACACTTGAACTTAATCTTGAAGATAATGGGAATTTGAAAGGTTTTTTTGAATAGAAACAAGATCCAGTAGATGGTTGAGCAAGACTGTTCTGTTAGTGATGTGAAGACGGGCAGAAAGGGGAGTCATTCAGAGATGAGAGTGGGCCAGACATGGTGGCTCATGTTTGTAATCCCAGCACTTTGGGAGGCTGAGGCGGGTGGATCATGAGGTCAGGAGTTCAAGACCAGCCTGGCCAACCTGGGAGGTGGAGGTCGCAGTGAGCTAAGATCGTGCCATTGCAGTTGCACTCCAGCCTGGGCGACAGAGGGAGACTCAGTCTCAAAAAAAAAAAAGAGTGATGATACTGGGCAGGTGGCAGTAAGAAGAACAAGCAAGGAGAGAAGAATTTTGTTATTGTTTTTGTTTTTTTTAAAGGCAGAGACTCCCTGTCACTCAGGCTGGAGTGCAGTGGTGCGATCACCTCTCATTGCAGGCTTGAACTCCTGGGCCCAAGCGATCCTCCCACCTTAGCATCCCTAGTAACTAGGACTACAGGCAAGCACCACCACACATAGCCATTAAAAAAAATTTTTTTTATAGAGACGAGGTCTTTTGTTGCCCAGGCTGGTCTTGAACTCCTCACCTCCAGCAATCCTCCTGCCTTGGCCTCCCAAAGGGCTGGAATTACAGGCCTGAGCCACTGTGCTTGGCCAGGAGAAGATATTTTAAATGAAGAATCAGCATATCTTGGTAATGACTAGAAATAGATAATAAAGGAAATACTTGTCTAGCCAGAACTCAGAAGCCTGAAACATGGCCCTGTGTGTTGGCTCACGCCTGTAATCTCAACACTTTGGGAGGCTGAGGTGGGTGGATCACTTGAGGTCAGGCGTTCAAGACCAGCCTAGCCAACATGGTGAAACCCCATCTCTACTAAAAATACAAAAAATTAGCCTGGTGTGGTGTCACATGCCTGTAGTCCCAGCTACTTGGGAGGTTGAGGCAGGAGAATTTCTTGAACCCAGGAGGCAGAGGTTACAGCGAACAAGACTGCACTACTGCACTCCAGCCTGGGTGACAGAATGAGACTCCTTCTAGAAAGAAAGAAAAGAAGAAAGAAAGAAGAGAGAGAGAGGAGAGAGAGAGGGAGAGAAAGAGAGAAAGAGAGAGACTGGGGAAATCAAGAAAGGAAGTGGATTGGGAAGGAAGTGGATAAGGATAAGGGGAACTCTGATGGCCCAACTTTAGACATTGAGTTTGATGTAAAATAGCAGTTAATATATATTGCTAGTTCAGCAAAAGGAACTAAATCTCATAGAGGCCTCTATTAAGGAAGAGGGAAGAGGAAGTTGAGACCGTTACCAGAAAAAAACCCAGGTTACCGTCCCATCACTTACTCTAGGTCAGCAAGAGGGAGGGGTTCAAGGACAAAGGGCATGTTTCTGAGATTCTGCAGACAGGGCAGCAAGTGTGAAGACTGAGAAAAAGATGGAGCCATTAAGAGGTCAGTGGTGGGCAGGCATTCATTTTGGAGAATGTGGTTTTATCAAATAGGCAGGGACATGGGAGAAATCCAGTTTCACGGGGTTAGAAAAGAAAGATCAATAAAGAGACAGTTGGCCAGGTGCAGTGGGTCACGTCTGTAATCCCAGCATTTTGGAAGGCTGAGGTGGGGAGATCATTTGCAGTTAGGAGTGTGAGACCAGCTGACCAACATGATAAAACCGTCTCAACTAAAAATATAAAAAATTAGCCAGGTAAGCCAGGCATTGTGGCTCACGCCTGTTATCCCAGCACTTTGGGAGGCTGAAATGGGTGGATTACCTGAGGTCAGGAGTTTGAAACCAGCCTGACCAAGATGCTGAAACCCCATCTCCACTAAAAACAAAAATTAGCTGGGCATGGTGGCAGGTGCCTGTAATCCCAGCTACTAGGGAGGCTGAGGCAGGAGAATGGCTTGAACCTGGAGGTGGAGGTTGCAGTGAGCCGAGATTTTGCCACTGCATTCCAGCCTGGGCAACAGAACAAGACTCCATCTTAAAAAAAAAAAAATTAGCCGGGTGTGGTAGTGCTGGTGCACACCTGTAATCTCAGCTACTTGGGAGGCTGAGGCAGGAGAATCACTTGAATCTGGGAGGCAGTGGCAGTGGGCTGAGATTGCACCACTTCAGTCCAGCCTGGGCGACAGAGCAAGACTCTGTCTCAAAAAAAAAAAAAGATGGGTAAGTTGCGTTCATCCGGGGAAGCCCAGTATTACGGGAAACAGGATGGCATCTGCAGGGTGACATAGTGGGATTTCAGGTTGGTTTTTCCAAAGCTGGGGTGAGACGGTGTAAATGCGAGAGCCAAGGTGACTCTGCCTAGAATTCCTTCCTGAGCCTATGCCGTAATGCCCGCCCCTGTCCTTCTCCATCTGTGTGCAGTCATCTGGGGACCTTGAGAATGACGAGCAGGCAGCCAGTGCCATCTCTGAGCTGGTCAGCACAGCCTGTGGTTTCCGGCTGCACCATGGCATGAATGTGCCCTTCAAACGCCTGTCTGGTGAGCCCCTGCCCCTGCCCTTGGTAGTGGTACTGGGAGGGAGGGCTGCTTCCAGAGGCTTCTCTTCTTCCTCCCAGCCTCCCACCATTTCCTCCTGAGGTCTCTGGTCTGGCCACTTTACTCCCTTTGGGACTGCCCTGTTTGAGAATTGTGAATGAGAAAGCCAGAGAAAGGAGATATAGCAGAGGCCACTCAACTTCATATCTCTAATCCTGGAACAGAGTTTCTTTGGCTTTGATCCCAGCCAGTTTGTGGATGGCCCCGCCCTATGGAGTCTGTCACACCCACCAACTCTGTGCTCCCTTCCCTCTCCTGGGGCGGGGGAAGGTATGTCTCTCCTCCAGTGGTCTTTGGAGAACACACGCTGCTGGTGACCGTGTCAGGACAGAGGGTGTTTGTGGTGAAGAGGCAGAACCGAGGTCGGGAGCCCATTGATGTCTGAGCTGCTGGAGGGCAAGGGTCAGAGAAAAGGATTGGGTCCTGGACCTCTGTGATGAAGCAGGCACCGCCGTTGGTCTTGGCTTGCTGCTAGAACTAGGGCCTCTGCTAGCCCACCTTCCACCCCTACCTGGAAGGGCCGAGGCTTGGGGACTCTGAGCTGTGTTAAGGAGAACAAGGGCAAGGAGACCTCCCTTTGTGCTCCCTCCCTTCCTCCCTAATAAACACGAGTCTGATGTTCTCCAGCCCAGGGCCATGTGTGTTTAGTGTAGGAGTGGTTACACCCCATGTCTGTCTTCCACCTTCTGGGGAGAAAGTCATGTACCTTGGCCCAAGTTGGGTGCAGCAGGGCTGCTTCTGTGTGCTATGAAACTGGGAAGCAGAAAAAAAGTTGAGGGGGCTGGGCGTGGTGGCTCATGCCTGTAATCCCTGCATTTTGGGATTTGGGCAAGTCACCAGGTCAGAAGTTCGAACCCAGCCTGGCCAATATGGTGAAACCTCATCTTTACTAAAAATACAAAAAAATTAGCAGGGTGTGGTGGCACATGCCTGTAGTCTCAGCTACTCAGGAGGCTGAGGCAGAAGAATCATTTGAACTTGGGAGGCAGAGGTTGCAGGGAGCCAAGATCATGCCCCTGCACGCCAGCCTCCTGGTGACAGAGCGAGACTCTGTCTCAAAAAAAAAAAAAAAAAAAAATTTGGAGGGGAAGGGAGTCGCCCTGAGCCCTGGCGACCTCTGCTCTTCCCATCAATACATACACAAACTAGTCATCCTTCTCCCTCCTGAACAGGCATTTAATAGTCTTATTTCAGTTGGAAGCAATGGTTGGAGAATAAGTTACAGGAACCGACAAAAAAAAAAAAAAAAAAAAAGAAAAGAAAAAAGAAAGAAAAACAACTTAAAGTGCTTCAGGCTGCAAACGTAAACGTGAAGGGGCAGAAGGAGGCCACCTGGCTCTGTCCCCAACCCAAGACAGGAGGGTCACGGTCAGGGGCCCTTACCCATCACCACCCTCTAATATCAGCCCTGTGGGAGCAAGGGAGGGAGGGAGGGAATGTCAGAGATGGGAAAGAACGCAATGGGACTGAGGAAGAGACTTTGTAAACTTAGAACCAGGGTAATGGGTGGGGGGCAAGGGAGCTCTGGGAACCCCTGCCCTGGCCTAGGGGTGGGGCCAGCCCTCCCCACAGGAACTTGGGGAATACTGGTGGCTTAGTCCCAGCCATGCCCGCCCACTTCACAGCTTCTTCCCCCATCCCTCATCAGCAGACACAGTCAGGCAGCACTGCCGGGCCTCTTCACCCCCGTCTGGGAGGCATCCCAGGGGAGGCAAAGCTCGGGAGCAGGGATCCCCTCTGGGGGCGTTGGGTCTCTGGAGTGTAACAGGGAGCAGAGCTGGCATGGTGCTACTTGACGGGTTCCACCACCAGGACCTTGCATTCGCGCTTGGCAATCTTGTCCAGAGACAGCACAGCCTTGTCCGGGGGCAGGTAGAGGGGGCGGCCAACGGGAGAGGCCACGGGAGGTGTGATGGCCCTGCGCTCCATCACACTGCCTGACCTAGGGGAGGCAGAGGCTGTGGGTGCTGGTCAGACCCGGGATCTTCCCTGCCCCCAGCCTCTACCCAGTCCCATGCCACACCCCCTGGTTCTGTACCTCATGAGGTGGCTTCGGGAAGGCTGTTGGTGGGAGAAGGACTGGGAGCGGCCCAGGCTAGCCTGGTGCCTCTCTACCAAGTCCCGGACAGCAGGGCTGCTGGGACTGCTCTTTCGGGAGAGGGGCCGGGCCTCGGGTGGAGGGTGGGACACGCTGGCGGTGAACTGCAGCTTCAGTTTCATGTGCTGGCTCAGCTGCGGGGAGACGCAGGTCAGCATGGCAGCTCAGCTTCCAGGACCCAGGCTTCCTTCCAAATGATCTTCCCCTCAGGACAGACTGATGTCAAATCTAAATCCCACCTTCCCTCTGCCTGGCTTTTTATTTCATCCCCAAAATCTAAGGGTCCTGCTTCTGCCCACCCCAGCATTCTGCATCACTCAGCACTCAGCCCAGACCCTCCCTAGCCCACCTCAAAGAGCCCTGTCCTCAGAGCCTGGAAGGCCACACTGAAAGTGAGCGCGCTGCCCTTCCGGGAAAAGCCGAGGTTGTTGAGGGGCGTGTGGCAGACGATGGAGTCCAGGGCGGCCTGCATGGCCCGGCGCTCCTCCTCACACAGCTGCTTTCCTGGGGGCAGAAACAGGGACCAGCAAACACTACAGCGTTCCTCATTCCCACAGGGCATTCGCCAGCACAGTCTCATCTGATCCTCAAAACCACTCTGTAGAGTAAACTGAGCAAACATTATCTTTTGTGCATATTGTAGATACAACGGCTAATACTTACTGTGTGAAGGGTCTGTCCTAAGCACGTCATGTATATTAACTCAGTATCTGCATGACAGTCCCATAAGATACGAGTCACTCTATTTTAGAGGTGAGGACTCTGAGGCCCAGAGAGGTTAAGTAACTTACTAAAGTTCACAGAGCTAGTAAAGGAGAGTAGAGCTCACAACAGGGAGTACAGCTCCAGTGTCCATGCCCTGAAAGTCACTCTGCCCCACTGCCTCTCTAAACTCTATGTTTGGGACACTGCAGAGACCACCTGGGTACAGGGCGGAAGCTGCCTGCCACAAGTCGCCTCCTGTGGTGGGACTGGCACCAAGTGTTCCTCTTTTCACTGTCCTGCCTCCCTGGCTTTTTTCTTTCCCCTCTCCTCCCTGGGGACCAGATCCCCGCCTGGCAGCTAACCTACCAGATTGTGCATGCTCTGGGGTCCACACGAGCCTCACAGCAAGGAAGTCTTGGAGATTGTTGAGCAGCGTGTAGGTGACGGTGAAACGCTCGTAGGTCTGAACAGGGGACTCACAAGAAGCGGTCATCACGAAACACGGGCGGTCTAGGCGGACACTGGGCAGGCTAGGAGTGGTGAGAGAGGGCTGCTGGCTGTGTGTGTCAGGCCACAAAGGCAAATGCCATGGTTCCTCCAGGATCCACACTCACCGGTAGTGGGTATAGATGCTCTGAGTGAAGGGCAGCTTCGGGGTGGACCACTGAACCACAGCAATCAGGGGAACTTCCAGGCCCTGCGAGAGGGACAAAGGGAGTTGGCGCAGGCATTAGAGTGCCCCTCCCATCTTGAGTCAGCCACCTGGTCTTTCCCTCCCACTGCCTTATCCCTTTTCCTTGAACACACTAGCCCCTTATGCTCACCTCCTTGACCCCTGGAGGGGGCTGCTCACCCCCTCTCAGCTGAAACAGGAAGTTGTGTTCCTCCAGGGCATTCAGTGGGCAGGGGAAGCAGCCAGAGGTGCCGGGTAGTCGGCAGAAGGAGCCCATGGAGACTTCCCCAGACTGGTGACTAGCTCAGAAAAGAGGACAGGGCATGGTCTCCCCATGCCAGAGCTCGGCCCCTGATGCCATCCCCACCACTTCACAGCCTCATGCCTCCCAGGACCTCACCAGACATTGTCGACCAGCAGCACAGAGCCATCGGGCATGACAGGTAGATAACTGGCATTGAAATTGGGGAGGATTCTAATATCCCAGATGGAGATTTCCTCCTGGGAGGAACTGTTCAGCACTGTGGAGAGGACCAGCTAGGTTCAGAATAGCTGGACCCTGAGGCCCCACCTTTATCCAGAAAATCCAGACCTACGCCACCAGCCTGCCCAAAGGAACTGATTCCAATCAGTTCCCTTACTGCTCCGGGAGGCTGGAGCCGGCCGACTTGCTTACCCTTGAGCACGGTCAAGTGTTTTCCAGCCACAGTGAACTGCCGGCATCTCAGAACCGGAGGGGGCAGCAGAGTCAGCAGCGTGCTCACTGAGGGAGGGGGTGGGGTCAAGAAGTGATGGTCTGGGGGCTGACCTCACCTCCAACCCAGAGTTCTCACCTTCCTCTTCTCAGAGCCAATTAGCCACTTTCCAGTGTGACTCCTCCCCTCTGTCCTCCAATTCCCAGACTCTAGCCCTTCGCCTCTGCACTCTCCTCCCCACCTTGGGCCTTGAAAGCACTCTGCTCGCCCCGGAAGGTCTCCCCAGGAGATCGGGTTTGCAGCAATCGCAGGTAGCCTTGATCTCTGACCTCTGGTGCCTCAACCTCCCGCTTCCACACAGTCACTACAATCTGTCAAGAGGAGAGACAGATGGCTGAGCCCGGGAAAGGTATCTGAATTAGGACAACAGCTCCACCCCCTTGCTCATCTTACCTTGGCTTTAGGTGTCCCTGGGGGCAGTCTATCCAGTGAAACCGTGAGTGGGAAGATGACCTCATCTGTGGACACAATCGGTTCCTCCACAGGCAGCTGGGGTTGGGAAAGGGGTGAAGAGTTCAGGAGCGAGTCAGAGGCAACCTACACCCTTTCCCTTTAAGACCTGCAGGTCATCTGCCTCCTGCCTCAGGCCCCCAGCAAACCGCCCCTCCGCCCCGTGCCGGGTCCCCCAAAGCTCCTCACCGTGGTCGCTCCCCCTGAGGTAGCAGGGCCCGGGCCGTGGGTGAGAAGGGGGCTGCAGCCTCGGAACAAACCCCCACCCCCAGGATCCCCTCCCCCTGGGGGCTCCGAATCCTGGTCGCCGGCGCCTCCGCCCCCCGGCATCCCGCCTCCGGCGCTGACCGAGGCCAGGGCGGCCAGGGCGGTTGCCAGTTCTGTCCAGGCCCCTCGGGAGCCCAAGCCCGGGCCGCCCCCGGCCCCGGACCCCGCGCCGCCCCGGCAGCGCAACACCAGCAGGAAGCGGACAGTCTCCCCCAAATACAGATGGTTGCGCCGGGGCAGCGCCCGGTACCGGCCCGGGTCCCCTGCCAGCTCCGCGCGCGGCGGCAGCGGCACGGCCGGGAAGTACATCGAGTAGTCGCACTGGGACTCCATGGGGCGGCGAGGACGGCGCGACCGGGAGCCCGGGCCGGAGGCTGATTCCCGGCGGGGCCCGCTAGGGTGGGTCCAGAGGGCCCCGACACCTCGGGCTGCTGCGCGTGGCTGGGGCGGCCCGAGAGACCCGCCCGGTCCCGGCACCCGGGCAACGAACCCGGAACCGAGACCCGCCGGCGCCGGAACCGGAGTACGGAGCCGAATGACTGGAGATAAACCGGAAGCGGAAGGGAGGGGGCGTGGCCGCCAAGGCCCAAAACTCTGCGGGTGCCCGGACTTTGGAGGAGGGGGCGGGGTCCGGCTGCGCTGAGGCCGAAAGAATACAGGCGAGGGTTGCTGCCAAGCTTCTTGGAGAAGAAATGCAAGAGGAACCCTGTCGGCCAGGCGGGGTGGCTCACGCCTGTAATCCCAGCACTGTGGGAGGCCAAGGCAGGAGGATCGCTTGAGGTCAGGAGTTTGAGACCAGCCTGGCCAACATAGCAAGACCTCCCCTCTGCAAAAAATTTAAAAATTATCTGGGCGCGGTTGCGCGCACCTGTAATCCCAGCTATTTAGGAGGCCTAAGCAGGAGGATCTTTTGAGCCCAGGAGTTTGAGGCTGTAGTGAGCTATGATTGGGACACTGGACTGCAGCCTGGGTGACAGCGTGAGAACTTGTCTCAAAAAACAAACAAACAAACAAAAATACCCTTCCAACCCCACTTCTCCCGGAATGAGTCTCCATCCCTCCCCTTTCCACCCTCCATAAATCAAGTAGAAGTTTCAAATTATTTATTCATTCAACAAACATTTAAGAATGAAATTAACAGTCTAGTAACAAATATTTGGTAGAGAAATCGATGTATCATTCCAACTCACCATGCACCAAACTTTCTGTGGCTCACCCCATCTTTTGCCCCTCTAGGCAGCTTTGATGATGTGGATCTGCCTTGAGGCAGGAAAAGGGAAGCGGAGGCTGGCATGGTGGCTCAAGCCTGTAATCCCAGCACTTTGGGAGGCAGAGGCGAGTGGATCACCTGAGGTGAGGAGTTCGAGATCAGCCTGACCAACATGTTGAAACCCTGTCTCTAATAAAAATATAAAAATTAGCTGAGGGTGGTGGCATGTACCTGTAATCCCAGCTACTTGGGAGTCTGAGGCAGGAGAATCACTTGAACTTGGGAGGCAGAGGTTGCAGTGAGCTGAGATCGTGCCACTGCACTCAAGCCTGGGGCATAGAGCGAGACTCTGTCTCAAAAAAATAAAGAAAGGAGCTAAATGAGTGGAGGAGGGAGGCACTGCTGGGAGCCAATCGAAGCCCCATCCCTTCTGAGAGATGCAGAAGTGGCATCTTGCTGCCCCCCCCCCACACTCATCCCATGTGCCCTTCAAACATGGGTACTCTTCCACCTAAATCTGTAGTCTGATGTCTATGAGGAGAGTGGCCTTGAAGTCTTGAGGGGCAGTGAGATGGTCGGGGGGAACTGCTTGGCATCCAGCTTGTCCTTGTACTGGAGCTCAGGGGTAGCCAGGCGCTCACACTCCTCTTGGTCTTGGGGGCTCAATCCACTCCGAAGTATATAGCCCAAAACCTTAGCTGACCCAAACTGGAAGGGGCGGAACCGACGATCAGTGATGTATTTGGGGTCAGAAGCCTCACCCCCTACCAGACAGTGTTTGGCCAAGGCCTCTCGGCGAGCCCGGAGCTCAGCCACAGCTGTCTGCAGCCGATGCTGACCATATTTCTCTATCCGTGCCCAGAGACTGCGGTTGAAGTGGACATAGAGAGCCCAGTCCAGGTTGTTCCAGGCTCGGGCCCGTGCTGTCAGCTGCTGGTCCTCTGCAGTCAGTCCACTGTTGCTGACAGTGCTGAAGCCCTGCTCACGTCCAGCCTGGGCATTGTGCATGAAGCCCACCACATCATCCAGACCCCAGCACAGGGCGTCTGCCAGCAGAACCAATGACTCATCAAAGTACTCAGCCACCATGACCAGGTCAAAGACAGAGTCCAGCCAGGCCAGACCCCACTGAATGAAGGATGAAGACCCCGTATCAAAAGAGGCGGGGCTTGATATCTGGCTGCCATGATCAGCAACAGTGGAAACAGGATGGATGAGGGCATTGGGACTGAGAGCTTGGGCTCGAGGGCCAGCGCTAGAGGGCAAGACCTGCAGCTCTGGGGCATTGGGGTCTCTGGGGGGATGAAGATTCCCACTCTTGGCCCTCATCTCTGGGGGAAAGGGGAGGCCAAAGTCAAACCATAGTAAGTTGCGAGCGTAGTGGTCCCCACGGGCCCCAGGCCTGTAGAAGGCTCGAGGATTGGCCAGGAAGGCAGCCAAGGATGGTGACTTGCGGAAGGCTGATGAGGTGGATTTATAGTAGGAGAAGGCAGAGCGAGCCAGAGCCGCTGGGTCACGGACAATGGAAAAAAAGAAGCTGTCAGAAGGCATGACCTGAAGTACCTGCAGAGGAGAGAAGACAGACAGAGAGAGAGAGAACTGGGCTGGGGAGCAGGTATGCATATGTGGGGGGGAACCCCGCAGGTGCCGAGGCAAAGGTCTGAAACAGCCTGCTCCCATATGAATATTGAATTAGAAAAGAATTAGAAATATAAGCACATAGTTATTCCTATATATAATCATATATAATCATTTAGATATTCACATGTAATCATATATATATACTCAGCAAACCTTTTAATTTTACTAATGATTCTCAGGTCATGAAATGTGGAACTAAAGTGGCATTGGGAAGGAGGTGACCCTGAGGCAAGATGCTCAAAGCCCTCTGTCATGACTGCATAAGGGCTGCTGGAGGGCACTTCGGCCGTGCCACAGTGCTAGCGCTGGGAAAGCGCCCACTATTTAGCCAGCTAGGGAAGGAGACATCCAAAATGGCCAAGATATCTCCTTCCTGGGGGAGTTAGGAGAAAACTCCGCTTCTCCAAGCTTTTGTGGTAGGCCTGACGGCTGTCAGGGAAACCCAGGGACATCCAGGGGGCTTAATTGTCTCTATGCGATGCTGCGCTTCAGTGGTCACGTTCCACGTCTGCTTTCATGTTCCGCTTCTGTACCTGGTTCCTCTTTTCTTAGAAGATAAGAATTAGTAATAGTAACATAAATCTTAATGCCCTTGATATTTTTGACAAGTATGCGAAAAGTGCTGATGCATTAAGTCTTCTCCTCACCTTGGTTACTTGAAAGTCCCGGGCCCCTATCTCCAAGACACGTGATTTACTTGATCCTATCATTGACCACCAATGCCTGGCCTTACCCACCCTGCCCCCTGTTTTGTACTCAATAAAAATCAGAGCGTCCAGGTACTTGGGGCCACTGCTGGACTCTGCGCTTTGGTTGGCAGTGGACCCTTGGGCCCAAACTCTGTTTTCTCTTTCTTGGTGTCTTGTGTCTTTTATTTCCACAGTTTCTCATCTCCACACCTGTAGGGGGTGCTCACAGGACCCTGTAGGGCTGGATCCTACATGCATAAGTATGCACAAGCCACGTGTCCACCTATCCAGGCTCCTCAAACCTCCTACTCCCAGCTCTGCTAGGAATCCCCAGCTTCCATCACTTGCTGCATGACAAATTACTTAACATCTCTGAGACTCAACCTGCTTATCCTCAAAATGGGGATAATCATACTTTCCCAAGTGATAATGAAAGATACATGAGATAAAACATATGAAGAAACCTGGAGCACAGAGCCAGGCATATGGTGTGTGCCTGTAGTCCCGGCTACTTGGAAGGCTGAGGCAGGAGGATGGCTTGAGCATTGCTGTGTTGCTGAGGACACCCTGGGCAACATATCGAGACCCTGTCTCTACAAAAATAAAACTAAAAAAATTAGCAGGGCAATCAATGATAGACTGGATAAAGAAAATGTGGCACATATACACCATGGAATACTATGCAGCTGTAAAAAAGAATGAGATCACGTCCTTTGCAGGTACATGGATGAAGCTGGAAGCTATCATCATTCTCAGCAAACTAACACAGGAACAGAAAACCAAACACCACGTGTTCTCACTCATAAGTAAGTGGCTGTTGAACAATGAGAACACATAAACACAGGGAAGGGAACAACACACACCCGGTCCTGTCAGGGGGTCGGGGGCAAGAGGAAGGAGAGCTTTCGGCCGAATACCTAATGCATGCAAAGCTTAAAACCTAGATGACGGGTTGATAGATGCAGCAAACCACCGTGGCACAAGTATACCTATGTAACAATCCTGCACGTTCTGCACATGTATCCCAGAACTTAAAATAAAAATAAGTTAGGGCATCCTGGCACACACCTGTAGTCCCAGGTACTCAAGAGGCTGAGGTGTAGAATTGCTTGAGCCCAGAATTTTAAGACAAGCCTGAGCAACACAGCAGGTCCCTGCCTTGAAAGAAAGGGGCTGGTGGTGGTGGCTCACGCCTGTAATCCCAGCACTTTGGGAGGCTGAGGCGAGTGGATCATGAGATCAGGAGTTCAAGACCAGAATGGCCATGATG
>PVKP010033979.1:0-24618 GCA_004027715.1 Plecturocebus donacophilus | reverse complement strand
ACTCAGGGACCACACCCGAGGGTCTCAGGAAACAGCGAGGCAGAAGCCCGCCCAGAATAACTCAGACCACACCTGAGGGCCTCATGGCCAAGGGTCACGCTGGCTGGAGATGCAGCGAGTTTGTCTTGGGGTCTTCAACTCTGTCCCATGCCTGTGGCTCTCCAGGTGCTGACTGTCCATCTTGGTTCAGTCCTGAAGTTCACAGGCTCTAATGAAATGGGAACCATGTGGGGTGGAACAAAGGAATGTTCTGTGCCTTGTAACGGGAGGCTCCATTCACTGTCACTCAGCCCAGGTGACTGCGCCTGGCCAAGCACCACGCCTGGCCTCACCTACACAATTGAATGTAGCTATGACAAGTCAATCGCAGGGAGCCTCTCATGATGTTTCCTGTTTCTGCTGATGATCTCCGGGATCCTGGGGAGACATCCAGGCACACAGTGTGCATCTTCCAGCCTTCTCCCATCCAGCATCCATTCCTGCTCCGCCACCCTCCAGCCACTTTGGCGTGTGTTGTGTCTTCTCTGCTACTCTTGGGAACTTTAAGCATCACACCTCTTTATGAAGCAGAGTGGTTTAGCGACATGACTTCAATCCCTGGACTTTCCCTTTGTGCCTCATCCTCTACCCCAGGTGATTTAGCAAATCACGTGTTCCAGCGGATACCTCGTTCTCCTCAAGCAGAATTTTGGGGAAGACGATTTTCTCTATTTTATTTCAAGTATAAAATAAATGGTTGTTGAATGAACATGAGATTATTTGTTGTAACCATCTTTCAATAGTTACAAAGAACAGAAAATGGAGAATTGGTAAATACTTCAAATGTTTGGCATTAGTCACCAGAACCAATCTCAATAAGACTACTTTATGCATTTGAATTTGTATTTTCAGAACCATGCTGGTTCAAAGCTTTGTCTCAAAGTTGAAGACAGATAACTAGAGATCACCAACTTCAGCCTAACCAGATATTTAATTAAATTTCATATAAATGGATTAAAGCACACCATATGCAAAGAGTTGCATTCTGTCTAAACACCACCCTCCCCTGGGTTCTCTACCAAGGTGTCCGACCTGTCAGTCAGGATTCCTGAAAAGCTGGGAAGCTCCTGCAGGCGGCTCTCCATGCTGGTTTCCGGACCGCGCTGCCCTCTCCACCAGCTCCCTGTGCACAGCGACTGGCATTCTGACGTTGGGAGTTCTCACCCCGCCGTCCTCTCTTGCCTGTCAGGGACTTCGCCATCTGCTCACTGGTCCACAGTGGCCTCACAGCCAGGGCTGCCTTGTCTCAAACACACTGGGCCTCCTGGGCATTCATCCCTCCCGCTGGTTTTGGAGACACTGGTAGGAGGGCCTTCTGGCTGCCCTCACCTCCCTGCGCAGTCTCTCTCTGATTGCTTCTTCCATAACCCCCGGTGTTGTCCAGGTGCGTCCTCAGCCTTGTCTTCCCCACTGCTCACGCTCTCGCCGGGTCACAGCCGCTGTTGGGCCCCCGCCTCCTGGCTCATCCTTCCTCCCCATGGCCAGCAAGCATCACCTTTCTAAAGCCATGTTCCCAGCTTGTCACTTGTTTCCCTCATCATCTTTGACTCCCTCATCTCCAAAGTCAAGTCCATGCTGTTTCAGGTTGGACTCTTCTGGAAGCAGATCAGTTTTGAGTTGGCGTGGCCTCTTTGGGAAGTGATCCCCGGAAGTGCACATCACACAGCAGGGAGGCAAATTCGAAGAACAGAAAGAAGACAATGCCAGGTGCCTTTGTGACCAGTTGCTGCTGTGACCACGGGGGCTCCAGTCCACTAGGGACCTCAGGGAGATGGCAGACCATGCCTTGGGCATCCCCCTGAAGGCTGGGGTGGTTGTGGGCTCCATTGCCCACATCCACACAGCGCGGCTGGAGAACAGCATGGGGAGAGCTCTGGTGTGAGCAGGGTGCTCTGTGCGGTGGACACCCTCTTATTACCAGAGAAGCCCTCAGGCCAGCGTTTAGGGCTTTGCAGCAGGAAGCCTTTGGTGGGTAAGGAAAGCTGGGGGAGCTGGGCAGGCATAAGAGCACCACGCCCTTCACCACAGCACTGGAGACCCTTCCCAAGATGCCATCAGCCTCCTGCTCCACAAGCCCAGCCACATTCTGTGTTCTCCTCATGCTCTGATGACGGGCATCCTTTGCCACGCCTCTCCCTCTTCCTCTCCTCGTGGTGAGTGGCTCAGTCACCACAGCACGGTGAGGTTTGGATGTTACCTTCTCTGCAAAACTTTGTGTCAGTTTCAGGAGGATTCCCACCCTCCTCTGTGATCTCACAGCACATCTTCCAAACCCCTACTGTGGCGTACGTTGTGCCGTTCATCACGACTGTCCCCCGTGGTCCCAGCGGTGGTCCCAGAGGCACAGCATGGCCACTGCTTGAGGTATCAGTCTGTCCATCACACTGGGGCCTCAAGACGTGAACATGTTTTGCACAGTGGGACGGCTTTCCTTAGCTCACGTGGAAGAGTCGACTGCAGGCATATATGGGCAGATGACAATTCACATGGAAATGTGTATACAGTGTTTCTATCAGATTTTGTTAAAGTCCTATTTTCAATTCACAAGGGGAGCTTACTTTTTAATGAAAAGTGGTGAGAAATATTTATATATGAAAAACAGTAACTTGGCTCCTTCCCCATTTAACTATTTTGCAAATGTGGATTTCATGAATGCTGAGTTTATTTAAAGCAGACACGTCTGCCAGTCACATGGGGCATGACTCAGGTGGGACCTGGGTATCATGTTCTCCAGTGAAATGCAATTATCATGACTTCACTCGGCAAAACGGGAACAATCCTGACTTGGGGGCCTGTGCCCTTCCTTAGCATCAGAAAGGATCTTTCATCGCAGGGCTTGCTGATGCACATCCAGGCGCGGAGCCTCCCCGTACCCCATCCACCAGTACATCAGAAGCACGTGGCCACGCAGTGCCTCAGAAACCCTAGGCAATATTATAATAGCCAGGATTTGATTTTAGACGTGGCATTCAGCCTACGCAGGTGTTTCTGATTGTGTCAATGGAGGTCGTAGGATTGCTGTGCATGTTGACAGTTGAGACGCGGTGGTCGTGTGGTAGAACTTCAGGATGGTTCTGTGAACCTTTTCCTTTCACCTCTTTCCAGCGAGAATGCTGGAGGAGGGACTGAGTGGAAAGAGACTGGAGACACAGAAAACAACCATAAAACGTGTCCGGAGAAGGTGTGTCCAGGAGAAGGCGTGTCCGGAGAAGGCGTGTCCGGAGAAGGCATGTCCAGGAGAAGCCCTGGTTGCAGGTTGCCCAGGGCTCCCCACTCTCACACAGCTTCTCTCCCTCACTTGGGACTGGATATTTGTAAATTTCTCACATGGATGAACGTGGCTACAGACACAGTCACACCTGCCAGGGATTCCAGGGCTTGCAAACTGACTTACGTTAATCAAAAAGATGTTGATAATATCATCCCTCTTATACATATACACACACTGGCAGATGCACAAACATGAAACAACATCCTGCAGTAAAGAAAATCTTTTAGATGCCAGTTATTACACACACACACACACACACACACACACACACCTATCTCTCCTATAGCATTTTGTGCTGTGATGCACTTTGACAGCGAATTAATTCATTGTTTGTGAGCTGGAGTGTCGCCTGTCTCCATGACTGTGGAGTGGCCAGTAAGGGCTTTTCTCCTGCGTCCTCTGAAGATGCTGCCAGGGGACAGGGTGCAGCAGGTGGACCTCTGCTTCTCTGCCCCCCCACCACTATGATCTGTTCTTCACGTTGGGTTCAAAGTGCTCTTTCCCTTGCAATCCCTCTCCTACCCATCTCTTTTTTTCTACAGATAATGCAAATTAGACCGAAGCCTTGTGTGTCCTGATGCAGGCTCTAGGTCTACTGCAGGGGTGGTCGGCACAGGAATGGCGGCTTCCTAACTGGATGGTTTAATAACAGGTATTTATTGTCTCAGCTCTGGAGGCTGGAAGTCTGAGATCCAGGTGTCTGTGGAGTTGGTTCTTTCTGAGGCTGTGAAAAGATCTCTTCCAGGCCTCCCTCCAGCTTCTGCTGGGCACCAGCAACCGCCGGCATGCCTCAGCTTGTAGATGCATCACCCCAATATCTGCCTGCACCCTCCAAGGCCAGCTCCCTGGGTATGTATCTGCATTTGCAAGGCTAACATCACAATGAACGAAGACCCACCAAGAACCTCTTAGCTTGATCATCTGGCTTTGACCCTGTTTCTGCCTAGGGTCACATTTGCAGTCACTGGGGGTTCAGGCTGCAGCATCTTCCTGGGGGCACAGTTCCACCTGCGGCAGCAGCTCCCGCCTCGGTATCCATCTCCCAGAAGGCTGCCGTGACATGATTCCAAGAGGCTGCAGTTCTTCAGATTATTCCAAAATACCTTACAATGATTGGACATTTATTTATTTATTTACTTATTTATTTATGACAGAGTCTTGCTCTGTTGCCCAGGCTGGAGTACAGTGGCACAGTGTCGGCTCACTGCAACTTCTGCCTCCCAGGTTCAAGTGATTCTCCTGCCTCAGCCTCCCGAGTAGCTGGAATTACAGGTGTGTGCCACCACGCCCAGCTAATTTTTATTTTTTCAGTAGAGACAGGATTTCAGCATGTTGGCCAGGCTGTCTTGAACTCCTGACTTCAGGTGATCTGCCCCACTTGGCCTCCCAAAGTGCTGGGATTGCAGACGTGAGCCATGGCACCTGACCTGTGATTTTATTTTTGATATTAAATTTCTCCAGATTCTCTACCCTCAAAACACCGAGATCCCCAGAGCTTGAAGCCTCCTGGGGATGGAGAGGTGGTGGGAGGTGGCCCAGGGAGGTTCTCTGCGGCCGAACTTGTGGGCCCCCCTGTGCTGGCCCACAGGACCCCTCTAGGGAGGCCCCGGTGGAAATTTTAGCACGATGGGTGGGAAATGGCTCCAGAATCCAGCCGCAAGCTGACCCCTGTGTGTGTTGGCTGGAGGGACAGAGAAGCTCCATGCGCTTACCTTGCAGGAGCAGCCGTGGGCTCCCAGTGCCTGGGAACAGGCCTCGCAGACCACACGGGAGAGAATGAATCACACATTGGCTTTGACGAGATCAACAGCGGGAAGACAACTTTCATTCTCTCCCTTCTTTCATGTCTCAGGAAAGCTGAGCATCACAGACCTCCCGACAACTGCCTCCTGTCTGACACTGACAGAAACCGAGTCATCACGGTACGGAGGGTCAGCGGCGAGTTTGGCAATTGTTGAATGGGAGCGAGAATGAAGGAGTCCGGGGACGTGACTCATCCGTGTCCTCCCTGTGCTGCTTTTTGAAATCCCAGCAATTTTATTACATTTTCCCTCACGTCAGTTCATTAAAGAAACTCCTCACTTGGAGGGAGCGGGGTTGGAAACAGAGGCTGCAGACGTTACTGGAGAGGGGTCCTAGGGAGGGAAGCAGACGGCACCATCAGGAGAAAGAACCTGCAAAACTCAAAAGCGGAAGAGACTGGGGAAGTAGTTTTTAAAATACTCGGGTGATCATGGGGTCTTTAATCATTGTCGCTCCGGCATCCCTGGGCCACCTGCATCTGAGAACACTGCTGGGCTCCCAAGAAGCCGCAACTGCCGCCCAGTGCGGGTTGTTTCCTCTGGGCTCAGGCCAGAGAGGTTTCTCTTCCCACATTATTCTCAGCTCACAGCCATGATTCTCTAGGCAAGAAACAGCCTTAATTATTTCTTTTTAAAAGCAAAGACAAATGCATGCGATGCCGTGTGCATCAATCACCGACGTGGGGGCGCACTGTTGTTTTCACCCCACAGGAAGCCACGGTGCACTGGGTACAGCCGGTGAGAATGAGCGGACACTGAGAGGACCCTGCAAGTGAGCTGGTATCAGATCAGCACACAGCTGCTCCTCGGCGCTGGGCACATAGCACCTTCGAAAGTAGCAGGCAGGATCAATAGAGATTCTTGACCCGTGAGCAGACCGGGGACTGCTC
The DNA here is from genome assembly GCA_004027715.1 of Plecturocebus donacophilus. Lineage (NCBI taxonomy): Eukaryota > Metazoa > Chordata > Mammalia > Primates > Pitheciidae > Plecturocebus > Plecturocebus donacophilus. The sequence goes on along the minus strand of PVKP010033979.1, from coordinate 18,616 downwards.
AGGTGAAGACAGGCTGGTCTTTCACCGGCTGCGTTTACCTGTGAGCCGAGCCACATGGGGGCTGCATTTCAGTCAACTCTGAGTGCCCCTCAGTGACATGTGGGTTAGCAGGTGGCACTGAAAAAAAATGACGATGTCAGGACATGGTGGTGCTCACCTGACTGCAGCAAATCGCCTTTCATGAATCCTTGTGAATGGCATAGCACACACACTGGCTGTCCTGGGGGGGAGGCGCCCGCCGGGGGCAGGCTGGCAGGGGATTACCATTGTATACTCAGTGCCCTAGGAACGTGTGCCAAGTACAAACGCTACCTGCCTAAAAAAAAGTCAACAAAATGTAAAACAACAGCGTAGACCACATTCCGTGTAGATGGCCTCAGAGGAGGCAGGGTGGGCTCAGAACCACCTGCGTAGTCATTTGCATAATTAACAGGCTGGGCAGCTGCTGTGAGTCCAGGTAAAATAGGGCGAGGCTGGCACGGGAGTACTTTCTCCAGTGTGTGTACTGGATGTGACCTTTCCAGGCTAACCTGATGTCACTGTTGGGCCGAGTGCCTCGTCCAGGGATGCGGGCAGGTGGCCGTGCTGGCCAGGGCACACCAGATGGCAGGTAGGGCTAGCGACCTGTGTCTTGTTCGGAAGATAAATGCTGTTTTGTGTTGTCAGTGCCTAAAACCAAGGCCCAGTCTTACGTGCTGCCTTGACATCTGGTGGGACTTGGAAGTCCTCCAGAGGCTCACCTGCAAGCTTCTCTCTCCACCCTGCTGCTGTGGATGAGGGGCTGGCCAGCCACCCCTCCCCAGGGATGGCCATAGGGCCTGCTGGTCCCAGAGAAGCTGCCTCTGTGCGGTCAGCCCCAGAATGACTCAGACAAGCTCATCTCACCGTCTGCAAGGACCGGGGATCCCCCTCTTGTTCCTATGGAGCTGTGTCTGTCCTGCGTGCAGCCTGGTGTGGCCTGCATGGGGTGCGGGTCTTCCCTGAGGCTGTGTCAGTGAGTAATAACCCGTGCTGGCCATCAGTGAGTGGTAACCTGCACTGATCTTGTCTATCCGGCATGCGGTGTTGGGTGTTTGTCTCCATCACCCTCAGGTGGGAATCCCTCACCCACCAATGGGGTAATGAGGAAGTGGACAAAACAAATCCAAATTAAGTCCTTGAATTGCAACATCAGAAACAGAAAGATTATTTGGGAATAACCCAATTATTCCATGGATACATATATAATGAAGTTTGGTGGCTTGCTTAGAATCCCAGCTCCGTGTGGCCACCCGGTTTGTGACGTGCCAAACGCCCTGGCTCAGGACATGCTTCTCCCCAGACCCACTCACGTCTGTTTCTTTGGTAAGCTTCATTTTCTCTGTCTCCAAGAAGGGAGCATTTCTCAGGGTTTTGTCCTCAGCCCCCTTCCCCTGACACCCAACCTGCCTCCCTGGGGCCCTCACCCAGGCATGTGGCTTCTGCTTCTTCTGGCGCTGACAGGCCCTTCTCGGGAGTGCTGGCTGCCATGTGTGCCTGTGCGTTCTTGCCTTGCGTGTTCAGCCCTCGGGCAGTGGGGCGGGGCATGAACCAACCCCTGGTAGGCAGACCGAGACAGAGGCTGGGAGAGAACCGGTGCCCTGCCCAAACTCACACAAGCAGGAAGAGGTAAGACCAGGATTTCAACCCGGGCAGGTGAGATGCCAATGTCTGCGCTCTTGCAGGAATTTCGTCTTCCTGGGTGTTTTGCTGTGTGCAGCCTGTGTGGGGAGGACCCCGCCCTAGACCCCTCTCTGACTTCCCTCCCAATGCCCACTTCCCTCTTGGACTCAACCCCCGGCGTCTCCACATGTGTCCAGTCGCCACATGGAGAGTGAGTTTCTCATTGGCCCCTGCAGCCTGAGCACCCTCTGGGCACTGTCTGCTCCTGCCCACGGACTCCTGTTGCCTGTGGGTTTGTCTTTCTGTTTTCTGATAAAGCATTCTGAAATAAATCAAAGCCACCATGGAATTTCAGATGCCATCATCACACTTCTCGATATGAACAATAATCCGTCTAGTACTCTGATTCAAAGTCCTCCAGTTATCCTAGAAATACTGTTTTTCCTGAGCTCTGTTTTCCTGGAATGGCTTTTTGGGTCCCTGTGGCTATTTGGGTCTGTGACACCAGGTGATGACCCTACCCTAATGTGTGCTAAGAATTTGATGTAAAAAATAAAAGTATTCAAAGCAAAAGGACATAACCTTATACCAGTGGTTCCCAACTGGGGACAATTTTTTCTCTGGGGATACTTGGCAATGTCTGGAGACATTTTTCATTGTCATAGCTGCAAGGCAGCTCCTGGCATTTAATGGTAGAGGCTGTGAGGTGCTGCCAAACATGCTCCAACACACGGGCAGGCCCCTCAAAGCAAAGACTTACCCAGCCCAAGACGTCACCTGTGTGGAGGCTGGTAAACTGGCCGAGAAGCGTCACAGTACACCGGCCACAAGCCCACATGAAGGAGGACCTCTCTCTACTGCTCTTGTTTCTACTATTTATTGAACACTTACTACGTGCCAGTCAGTATCCTACACACTCTGGAAACAACACTTCATTTAATCACAAAGCCACTCCTAGAGGCATGTATTCCGTACCACTATCCCCATTTTATAGAAGAGAAAACGGAAGCCCAGAGAGGTTAAGCCCATCCTCCAGGGTCACCAAGCTCAGGACAAGAGATCACAGCACTGGCCTCAGAAGAGGCTCACTACCACCTTAGCAGCAAGCGTTAGAGGAGGGGAGGAGAAAGGTAAAGGAGAGCAAGGAGCTGACTGCAGGAGGGGGCAGGCTGAGCTCCTGCTGGAGGGAGGCCCCGCATGCTGAGCCGCAGCAGGAGCTGCTGCTGTGTGTGTGTGAGGGCGTGTGGTTGTGTATGAGATTGTGTGTGATTATGTGTGTGTGTGATTGTGAGTGTGTGTGATTGTGAATGTGTACGTGTGCGATTGTGGTTTAGTATGTGTGACTGCAAGTGTGTGATTTTGAGTGTGAGTGTGATTGTGTGTGTGATTTTTGCATGTTTGTATGTGTGTGTGTGATTGTCTCTGTGTATGTGTGTGATTGTGTGAGTGTGTGAATGTGTATGTGATTGTGTATGATTGTGTGTGAGTGTGTGGCTGTGTGGTTGTGTGTGATTGAGTAACACCTGGGAAATAACACTTATCACGACATTGGAAACACTGGGAATGACTATCAGAAAAAAACTGGAAGTAACTCTAATGACCCTCACCTACAAAGTGGCTAAAAAATAAATTACAGGGACTTTGGAGGGATCATGGTGGACAGGAGGCATGACTAGATTGCAGCTCCCACTCAGATGGACAGAGCAGCATGTGCTGACTCACATCAGCTCCAGAACTACTGCAGGAATAATTCAGGAAAGCCGAGAGAACCCACAGACCCTCTGGAGGAAGTGGATTGCTCCTGCAGAACACAGGAGACACCTCCAATACTGTGAGTGCCCAAACTGTGGAAGCTGGAAAGGGAGATTATCCAGCCCTGTACATTCACCCTCACAGGGGAACCTGAAGGTCTGGGTCATGGGAGAAGATTCTGACTTTACCTGGAGCTGAGTCAATTTAGAGAGCTGAGTGAAATACAGGGGTAGAAGCAGCAGCAGGAAAAGTCTTGTGGGCTCCCTGCGTCCCCTAGGAAGTCATTTCTGACTTGTCTCACAGGGCTACCTTGGGATAGTTGCCAGTGGACCTGGGAAAAGGCCACAGGAAGAAGGAAAACTCCAGCTGACCTTTGCAACAATTCCAACTGACAAGAAGCCTCCTGCCCAGAACTTGGGGGAGGGTGCATCGGCGAGCAGACGCCACAGGTGGGGAAGCGTGGGAGTCCTACTTGCTTTTGCAGCTGGCGGGCTGGTAGCCTGGGGCGAGTTCTCAGCCCTGCTTGCCTACTGTCTGGAAACGGACTTGGTGCTGTTGTTGGGGGCATGGTGGAAGTGAGACCAGCCTTCTGGGTTTCACAGGAGCTGGGTGAGGCCTGTGACTGCCAGCGTTCCCTCACTTCCCTGACAACCTGCATGACACAGTAGAGGCAGCCATAATTCTCCTAGGAACATAACTCCATTGACCTGGGGAAACCACACCCCTGTCCCCTACAACAGCCACAGCAAGACCTGCCCAAGGAGAGTCTGAGCTCAGACATACCTAGCCCTGCCCCCACCCAATGGTCTTTTCCTGCCCACCCTGGTAGCTGAAGACATAGGGCATCTATTGTTGGGAGTTCTAGGGCCTCACCCACCACCTGATCCTCTCTATACTACCACAGCTGATGGTATCCTGAAAATGTCACCTCCAAGCAGGACGCCATCCAGCACAAAAACAGTGCATTAAACAACTAAAACTGAGGACCTTCACAGAGTCCATCTCATCCCCCTTCCACCTCCACTGGAGCAGGTGCTGGTATCCACAGCTGAGAGACCCACAGATGGTTCACATCACAGGGTTCTGTGCAGACACCTCCCATTACCAGTCCAGAGCCTGGTAGACCTGCTGGGTGGCTAGATCCAGAAGAGAGATAACAATCACTACAGCTCAGCTCTCAGGAAGCCACATCCCCGGGAAAAGGGGGAGAGTACTACATCAAGGGAACCCCCATCGGACAAAAGAATTTGAGCAACAGCCTTGAGCCCTGGACCTCCTCTCTGACAGAGCCGACCCAAAGGAAAAGGAACAAGAAAACCGACTCTGGTAAATATGACAAAACAAGGTTCTTTAATACCCACCCCCCAAATAAAACACACTAGCTCACCAGCAGTGAAACCAAACCAAGGAGAAATCCCTGATCTAACTGAGAAACAGTCCAGAAGTTCAGTTATTAAGCTAATAAAGGAGGCACCAGAATATGTGAAGCCTAATTTAAGGAACTTAAAAAAATGATACAAGAAATGAGGGGAGAAATTGTCAATGAAATAGCATAAATAAAAAAATCAAAATTTCAGGAAACAATGGAAACACTTATAGAAATGCAAAATGCTCTGGAAAGTCTCAGCAATAGAATCAAAGCAGAAGAAAAACTTTCAGATCTTGAAGACAAAGTTTTTCAAATTAACCCAATCCAACAAAGAAAAAAGAATAAGAAAATATGAACAAAGCCTCCAAGAAATCTGAGATTATGTTAAATGACCAAACCTAAGAATAATCGGTATTCCTGAGGAAGAAGAAAAATCTAAAAGTTGGGAAAACATATTTGGGAATTAACTGAGGAAAACTTCTCTGTCTTGCTAGAGACCTAGACATTAAAGTATAAGAATCTCTAAGAACACCTGAGAAATGCATTGCAAAAAAGATGATTGCCTAGGCACACTGTCATCAGGTTAGGTAAAGTTAAGATGAGGGAAAGAATCTTAAGAGCTATGAGGCAAAAGCACCAGGAACCTATAAAGGAAAATCTATCAGACTAACAGCAGATTTATCAGCAGAAATCTTACAAGCTAGAAGGGATCAGGGCCCTATCTTCAGCCTCCTTAAACAAAACACTTATTGGCCAAGAATTTTGTGTCCAGTGAAACTAAGCTTCATAAATGAAGGAAGGATATAGTCTTCTTCTGGCAAAAAATGCTGAAAGAGTGTGCCACTACCAAGCCAGCACTATAAGAACTGCTAAAGAGAGCACTAAATCTTGAAACAAGTCCCGGAGACACATCAAAACAGAACATTTTAAAAGCATAAATCTCATAGGGCCTATAAAACAAAAATACTAATGTAAAAAAAATCACACAAAAAACAATGTATACAGGCAACAAATAGCATGACGAATGGAATAGTACCTCACATCTCAATACTAATGTTGAATGTAAATAGCCTAAATGCTCCACTTAAAAGATGCGGAATCAGAGTGGATAAGAATTTACCAGCCAACTTTCTGCTGCCTTTTAGAGACTCAACTCAACACATAAGGACTCACATAAACTTAAGGTAAAGGGATGGAAAAAGACATTCCATGCAAACAGACACCAAAAGCAAGCAGGAGTAGCTATTTTTCTATGAGACAAAACAAATTTTAGAGGAACAGAAGTTAAAAAAGACAAAGAGTGACATTATATGATGATAAAAGGTCTTGTCCAACAGGAAAATATAACAATCCTAAATATATATGCATCTAACACTGAGCTCCCAAATGTATAAAACAGTTACTACTAGACCTAAGAAATGAGACAGATAGCAACACAATAATAATGGAGGACTTCAATACTCCACTGACAACACTAGACAGGTCATCAAGACAGAAAGTCAATGAAGAAACATGGATTTAAACTATACCCTGGAACAAACAGATTTAACAGATATTTACAGAACATTCTACCCAACAACCACAGAATACAGAATATATTTTCTGTTCATCAGCACATGGAACTTTCTCCAAGATAGACCATATGATAGGACACAAAACAAGCCTCATTAAATTTAAGAAAATTGAAATTATATCAAGCATTCTCTCAGAGCACAGTGGAATAAAACTGGAAATCAACTCCAGAAAAAACCTTCAAAACTATGCAAATACATGGAAATGAAATAACCTGCCCTTGAATGATCATTGTGTCACAATAAAATCCAGATGAAAATTTAAAAACTGTTCAAACTCTGACAATAGTGACACAACCTATCAAAAGCTCTGGGATACAGCAAAGGCAGTGTTAAGAGGAAAGTTCACAGCCCCAAATGCCAACATCAAAAAGTCTGAAAGAGAACAGACAATCCAAGGTCACATCTCTAGAAATCAGAGAAACAAGAACAAACCAAACCCAAACCAGCAGAAGAAAGGAAATAACCAAGATCAGAGCAGAACTAAATGAAATTGAAACAACAACAAAAAAATACAAAAGGTAAGTTTTTAAAAAGCTGGTTCTTTAAAAAGATAAATAAAATCGATAGACCATTGCAAGATTTACCAAGAAAAGAAGAGAGAAAATACAGATAAGCTCAATTAGAAACAAAATGGGAGATATCACAACTGAGACTACAGAAATACAAAAGACCATTCAAGAACACCTTTACACACATAAACTAGAAAACCCAGAGGAAATGGATACATTTCTGGAAGGATACAACCCTCCTAGCTTAAATCAGGACGAATAGATATCCTGATCAATAACAAGCAACAAGATTGAAATGGTAATACAAAAATCATCAACAAAAAAAAGTCCAGGGCCAGATAGATTCACAGCTGAATTCTACCATATAGTCAAGAAAGAATTGGCACCAATCCTATTGACACTATTCCACAAGATAGAGAAAGAGGAAATCCTCTGTAAATAATTCTATTAAGCCAGTATCACCCTAATGCCAAAACCAGGAGAGGACATAACTAAAAAAGAAAACTACAGACCAATATCCCTGATGAACATAGATGCAAACATCCTTAACAAAATACTAGCCAACCGAATCCAAGAACATATCAAAAAGAGAATCCACCACGATCAAGTGGGCTGCATACCAGTGATGCAGGATTGGTTCAAGATAGGCAAGTCAATAAATGTGATATACCACATAAACAGAATTAGAAACAAAAATCAAAAACAAAAATCACATGATCATGTCAATAGACACAAAAAAAACATTTGACAAAATTCAGCATCTCTTTATGATTAAAACTATCAGCAAAATCAGCATACAAGGGACATAACTCAATGTAATAAAAGCCATCTATGACAAACCCACAGCCAACATAGTACTGAGTAGGGAAATGTTAAAAGATTTCATTCGAGAACTAGAACAAGACAAGGATGCCCACCCTCACCACTTCTCTTCAACACAGCACTGAAAGTCCTAGCCAGAGCAATCAGACAAAAGAAATAAATAAAGGGCATCCAAATCGGTAATGAAGAAATCAAACTGTCACTGTTTGCTGATGATGTGATTGTATACCTAGAAAACTCTAAAGACTCCTCCAAAAATCTCCTAGAACTGAAAAAAGAATTCATCAAAGTTGCCAGGTACAAAATTAATGTACACAAATCAGTAGCTCTGCTATACACCAACAGTGACCAAGCTGAGAATCAAATCAAGAACTTAACCCCTTTACAATAGCTGTAAAAAAATAAAATACTTAGGAATATTCCTAACCAAGGAGGTGAAAGACCTCTATAAGGAAAAGTACAAAACACTGCTGAAAGAAATTATAGATGACACAAGTAAATGGAAACACATATCATGCTCATGGATGGGGAGAATCAATATTGTGAAAATGACCATACTGTCAAAAACAATCTGCAGATTCAATACAATTCCCATCAAAATACTACCATCATTCTTCACGGAACCAGAAAAAACAATTCTAAAATTCATATGGATTCCCAAAAGAGCCTGCATAGCCAAAGCAAAACTAAACAAAAAGAACAAATCTGGAGGAGTCACATTATCTGATTTCAAAGTATACTATAAAGCCAGAGTCACCAAGACAGCATGGTACTGGTATAAAAATAGGCACATAGAACAATGGAACAGAATCCATAACCCAGAAATAAACCCAAATACTTATAGCCAACTGATCTTTGACAAAGCAAATGAAAACATACATTGAGGAAAAGACACTCTATTCAACAGATGGTGCCAGGATAATTGGCAAGTCACATGGAGGAGAATAAAACTGGATCTTCATCTCTTACCTTACACAAAAATCAACTCAAGATGGATTAAGGACTTAAACTTAAGACCTGAAACTACAAAAATTCTAGATGATAACTTCAGAAAAACCCTTATTAACATTAACTTAGGCAAGGATTTAATGACCAAGAACTCAAAAGCAAATTCAATAAAAACAAAGATTAATGGCTGGGACATAATTAAACTAAAGGGCTTCTGCAGAGCAAAATGAACAGCCATCAGAGTTAACAGACTACCCACAGCGTGGGAGAAAATCCTCACAATCTATACATCTGACAAAGGACTAATATCCAGAATTTACAAGGAACTCAAACAAATTAGCAAGAAAAACAAACAATCCCATCAAAAAGTAGGCTGAGAACATGAATAGACAATTCTCAAAAGAAGATATACAAATGGCCAACAAGCATAAGGAAAAATGCTCAACATCACGATCAGGGAAATGCAAATCAAAACCACAATGTGATATCACCTTACTTCTATAAGAACGGTCATAATAAAAAAATAATAGATGTTGGCACAAATGTGGTGAACAGGGAACACTTCTACACTGCTGGTGAGAATGTAAACTAGTACAACCACTGTGCAACGCAGTGTGGAGATTCTTTAAAGAACTGAAAGTAGAACTATTTGATTCAGCAATCCCACTACTGGGTATGTACTCAGAGGAAAAGAAGTCATTGTCCAAAAAAGGTACTTGCACACACATGTTTATAGCAACACAATTTGCAATTGCAAAAATTTGGAGCCAACCCAAATGCTCATCAATTAAAGGGTGGATAAAGAAACTGTGAGATATATATATATACACATAGTTTTTTTTGTTTGCTTTGTCAAAGATCAGTTGGCGCTATATACAGATTTTTTTTCTCTTACAAATCACCACTGAAGAACTTACTCATGTAACAAAACACTACCTCTTCCCCAATAACCTTTGGAAATTAAAAATTAAAAATGTAAAAATAACTTTGAGTTCATAGGTCATTTAAAAAGAGATGGTGGGTACATCTGTTCAATGGAATACTACTCAGCAATAAAAAGAAACAAACTCTTGATACAGGCCAAAACTTGGACAGAGGGATCTCAAGGATAATAAACTGAGTCAAAAAAGCCAGTCTCAAAGGTCATGTGCTGTTAGATTCCATTTACATAACATTCTCAAAATGACGAGATTACAGAGACGGAGACTAGATGGGGGTTGGGGTTAGGCATGGCTGGACACAGTGGCGTGGCTGTGAGTATAAGGAGCTAGCGCGAGGGAGGTTTTGTGACCGTGGAGTCGTTCTGTATCTTGATTACGTGGGGGCTGCACGAATGTCCATGTGGGATAAAAATGGCACAGACACAAACATTACTGTGCCCATACTAATTTCCTGGCTTTGACACCATACTATAATTACTTAAAATGCAACCATTGGGGGAAACTGGGTGAAGGGTACATGGTACCTTTCTGTATTATTGTCACAGCTTCATGTGATTCTATAACCATTTCAAAGTAAAAAGGTAACAATAATAAAAACAAAAAAATTACAAAATCATTCCGACAAGAAGTATGAGGCAGCCATTAAAAGGGAAAAGAGTAAAGTGGACCGACACACTGATGTAGGACCAGGACGGCCACGAGGTATGGTGAAGGAAAACGTCGGGTTGTGAAGCTGTGTGCAGAATGCAATGCCATTTTTGTTTAAAAAGTGGTAAGACAGGATAGCAAACAAACAGGAAAAAGATTTGAAGGGGTGCGCACGAGGTTGCTCCCCACGAGGACCCTAGGATAAAAGTCCACAGTGGGCGTCCACACGGGGCCACAGAACACCTTCTGAGTTTTAATTCTGTGACTCATCTGAGGGATCTGATGACCCATGCTTAGTCTACCTGTAAAAAATAGGATGGTGTTTGCCTCAGGGAAAGAAATCCATGTCTACAAGGAGCACGAGGGTCTGGAGGAAAAACCCAGAAGAAACAAAGGGAAGGCTGGGTGCTTAGCGCTACCTTCACCACTGAGGGCTGCGGTTTGTAACAAGTCACAAGTAATGGGAAAATGTGAAGCACAGCTATTAAGCGTTTTAATTTGTGTATCTTATTTAGTGCGACGTTTCTTTATTTTAATGACTAAAATAATCAGTGAAAATGAACTCTCCCTCTCTCTCTTTTCCCTTCCTCCCTTCCTTCCTCCCTCCATGCGTCCTTTTTCCTACCTTCCAACTTTCCCGTCTTTCCTTCCTCCTTCCCCTTCCCTATTTCTTTCTAAGATAAAGCCTTCTATGCACATTTTTCTCCTGTTGCTTCAAAAATGGCAGTGAAAGAGGAAATGGAAAAGAAATTGTCCCTGGAGTCCACTCCTGTGAGTGCGTCCAGGGTCACACTCCCCAGTGGCCGTGGCCGTGGCCGCACGCAGCGCTGCCCGAGATGACACAGTAAGCTGTGCAGGGAGCAGGGGCCCAGCGCTCGTTCCTGGCCCCACCCCACAGTGATCCACAGCTGGGTGCTGTGATGCCAGAGACACAGATGGCAAAGTGCCTTCCCAGCCTAGGGGGGCTGACTCCTGACCTGTGGCCGCTGGGATGAGACTTGAGTTCCCTCTTTGCACTGGGCTGGAGAGGCCAGGAGCAGCCCAGAGCTCAGGACCCTCCCGCCCTCCCCGAGGCAGTCCCTTCGTCCCTGCCATTCCCCCAGGGAGCACCCTTCTCTGCCTCCCCTGATGATGACGTCTTGGCTGCAGCTTTCTTGGCCATATGAACAAGGGCCTGTCCTTTTATCTGGGAGTGGACTCCGTGGCTACAGCCATCGCACATGCCACGGGCACTTTTCTGGGGGGCTGTGATTCTGAACCGTCGTCCCCTCTGAGCTGGGCACATGTTCAAGGCAGGCAGGCAAAGTCCAACCCACTGTGGCCTCTGAGCTCAAGAGAGATGGGACTGGTGCTGCGATCTAGGATCTTTCCACTGTTTTGTTGGCATGGACGTTTAGTGAAGCAGAAACCAGTAAGAAGGGAGTGAGAACACAAATACAAATCCATTCTGAAGGGCCCTAAGCAGCAGCATGCAGCAGCCAGGCAGATGTTCAGAAGACCCAAGCTCCCCAGAGTGTTTTCCCCATTAAAACAGGGAGCAGGAATGGTGGGATGGCGTGTCCTACAGACCCCCGTTCTTAGAACACGGTGATGATTCCCGGAGGAGGAAACCTGAACAGGAGCGTGTCACCCCTAGGCTGGGATTTGGATATTGCAGCCCCTGGGAGATTACACTACAATAAAATGGATCACATTCTATAACCAGCAATTTCAAACTGTGCATTCCAAATTGATATATTCTACACAAATAAAAGGACCTGATTTGGGCTCCGGAATCTGCTGTGTGCCTTCTGTTTGCTGCACAATGCCACCTGACTCCCTAAAAAGTGGTTGCGCCTTTTTTTTTTCCCTCCTGCACCTGCTTAGCTTCAGAAATGTCAGACGCGCGTCTCAGACAGTTCAGTCTGATGCTGGAGCCGCAATCAACTGACAATGCGGTGCAGCAGGAGAAAGTGAGGTGCGGGAGGAGGGGGGGCCCATGCAGATGGGCCCCGGGCAGAAAGCACAAGGGACCCGACAACGGAGCCTTGGTGCCTGCGCCAAGGATATGGCCCCATTGGCCACCATCTTCCCAGCTCACGGAGAGCCAGAGCGTTAAGAATGTGCTTTCAGACTGGAAGATTAGGGAAGCTTCAAGAATAGTAACAGTTCCAGATTGAAAAGAGGCGCTGGATCCCAAGTGGGATGAAAATTTCTCCTATTGATGCAGTGTTCCCCAGGATGAATTAACCCTTAAAGTGAGCATCATAGAGGAGGGAATGTCTTTTTCACACATATTCAAGCCACAGAGTGAAAATACCTCTCAGATCTTCAGTCTGTGTGATCTTGGGAAAGCTGCTGCAGTTTGAGGACCCTTAATCTCCCCATCTGTGAAATGGGGTCATTTGCAGTTCCTCCCACGTGGGGTACTCAACAGTGCTACAAACAGCACCCAGAATCAACAGCAGCTGCTGCTGCTATAGCTCTGGCCACAGCTGTGGTGGCAGCCATCTTTCTTTAAGGATTTGATATTTTAGAGAAAATAATGATGGCATGCATGTTCTGCTCAAGGCCAAGGCCCCCAACACGAATGCCATTCCCATTTACCTAAGCAGAAATAAGAAAGCTTTCTCTAAAGGGCCCTGAGCTACTCACAGGCTATAATAACCAACAGGAAACCTACTAGAGTTTCAATTTTTCTTTTTCCTAAATGCAAATGTAAGATGATTAAATTGCTTACTTTAAAAACCATTGATAAGAACAGAAGCCCTATGCACGGAACACAGAATGGTAGTCATGCTCTTGCAGTTTGGCACAGGAGGCAGATGGGGAGGAGGAGACAGAAAGGCACCAACTGGGAGACTAAGGTAGGGGCTGGAGATGGGGGGTGGAGGGTGCAGGAGTGCGCCCTGAGGAGGGGCCCGGTCCTTCTAGTGGGCCCACCCAAAGGCCTGAGAGCAGAGAGGTGGGGGGCTGTGCCTGTTCGCAGGGAGCCGTGGTACCACTCCCTGCCCACCTGCAGAGGTACGGGCTTCCGACACTTTCCCTGACCTCGCCATTTCACCCTTGCTCTTTATGCCAGATTTCCTCTTCAGATTGCAAACCTACTCAAGAAATTCAGGGTTATTTGTCTTCTTATGAAATTTCAAAGATTTTGATCAAATTATTTTCTCAGGAAACTCAGATGTCAGTCACCTGTACCCTTTCCTCCCCTGCTGGGACCCTGCCCCGCTCTATGACCAGGGGCATACCCTGGAGACTCAGGTGGCCTCTCGGGTCCCCAGCCTCCTCCCAGCTGCCTGTCCTTGGCCCTTTCTCCACTCAGGGGGCGGCAGCTCCATTGGCTCTGTGTTGCTGTGTTTCTATATTTATGTTACGTGCATGATATTATTTCTTCCCTTAAGGGTAGAAGCCTTGTGTTGCCCCTGGAGTCTCACCCCTCCTTCCTTTGCCTGTTGGGTACAATACACTCTCTGAGCTTGCCTGAAAATACTGTAAAAATGAATCATTAGAAACATGTGGGCCCTGTTTGTGAAATGTAGTGACCCCGGGAGGTCTCAGCCACAGCTATCTGATGGGAAGGGGCACTCACGGGGGTCTCCTCTTCCCTCTCTATGGCAGGGAACAGTCACGGAGAGCAAATCATGAGCCATAAACACCGAGCCGGGCGCAGACACCGCAGCGCAGGGACATTCTCCGCACACTCGGAGCAGTGGTGCACTCCGGAGTGAGGGGGTGGATAGTGAGCACCCATGTTCCGGTGTTTGCAGACTAGCGGTTATCTGTGAGTCTACTGGCACTGTGAGAAATCGCTCCGTTTCGAAATAACATCCTTGCATGCATTCCTTGGCACCTCTTTCCAACACGCTGAAAAGGTAAAATGGCACTTAGGATCCTATATGAGAGTTTACCTGCCACCGGCCACCCCTTCTGCTTCCAGAAATGTGCTTCCTTTGATGGTGATGTCTTTTGCTTGTTTTTAATACTGACAGAATGTTTTTAACTTCAAGAGAATCTTGCATACTGAGTTAAGAAATAAACCATTGGCTTCCATTATCAAAACAAAATGTGAGGAGGATGTAGTCGCTCACTTTCCTGCTATACTTGTGATGGAGTCAGGTGAGAAATTCACACTTTAAAATATGATTCCCAAAGTGTACATCTCTACTACGCAAGAGCATGTTTTGGACCTGGAATTGGTCCTAGAAGCCTTGATGTGTGGGTCCCTTGAGGAAAGGGTCTTCTCGACTCCAGTCTTCAGTGTCCCTTCCATTCCCACCGTGGCTCTGCCCAGCTCTGTGCCCAGGGACATCCGCTGGAGACCTGGTGGCCTCCTTTGTCCAGGCCTCGTCCTGGGCACTGTGTAACATGCCCGCAGTGAGCGTTCATGGGGCTGGCTCTGTTGAACAGAATCCCGCAGTCTGGTGATCTCTGCTTCTGTTCTATAAATCGGTTTCTGGGAGGAACGTGGCTCAGACAGGACATTTCCTTTCTCTTCCCAGGTGGATGCTTGGCCACACGGCTCTTTCTAAAGCCCAGCTGCCAATCCTGGCGGGGGTGGGGCATGCAGATAGAATGGGCACTCTCTCCTGCCCAACATCCCCGGAGCCTTCTTCTTTGGAACGTACAGAAGTGCAGGCAGGCACAGCCCAGGTGGTGAGCTCAGCCTGCAGACCCCGGGGTTGCATGTGGTCCAAAGAGGAGCAGGGGCCGTGGTCCGAGCGGACAGTCTGCAGTTCAGATCCAGCGCTGCTCCTGAGACCAATGGGACTTTGTACTGGGAGTCACTCAAAATGTGTAAATACCATAATTGAGAGGAGGCTCCGCCTGGCAGGGAGGTTCGCAGCATGTGGTTCCTGGGCCAGGAGCAGCAGCTTCCCCAGGAGCTTGTGGGACATGCAAGTTCTCAGGACCCCCAGGACCTCCAGAGTCAGCAGCTCTGGGGAAAGGGCCCAGCAATCTGGGTTTTCCCAAAGCCGCCGGGTCATTCTGTTGCATACCCGAGGCTGAGTCTGCCCTCGTCCCCTCCTTCAAGGAGAGTGATTTGTATTTTGCTTTGTTTGTTTGGAGAGGGACTTCCATCAAGGAGGTCGCCCCAGGCCTCCTGTGAGCAGCTGGCCCCGGGGGCAAAGCCTACTCTCAGGCTGCTGGACGGGAAGCTCTTCCCTCTCTCTCTCCAGGCATGCTGCCTCTTCTTGCCCTCTTCCATCGTTAGCATTCAAGACATCAGTGGTTTTGGTTTTTCCTGATCTTTCCAGGCTAGATGCACGGGAGGACTCAGACACCATCTTCAGTACCAAGGCGTCAAGGGAAGCTGAGATCCATCGAGAAACCTTTCGCTACATGAACGTGGCTGCTGGCCTGCCGTGTGATGCTAAATGTTCACAAGGAGAAGATAAAATTAGTCATCCAAGGCCAAATCCGGGGCTCAGTCTCCTCCGAGTCGATCTGATCATGTCCCCAGGCTTGCCATAAGCTGTGGTTGCCATGGTGATGGTGGGAGACAGAGTTTGGAGAAAGACTGTAAGACGTTGCAGATGAAGAAAGGATTCTTAGGACTTCAAAATCCCTGGTCAGAAGATGGGCAGGTGACTTCTGTTGTCTACTTTCCATGCACAACTGTCATTATAACTCAGATCAAAATTTTCTGATGTGTAATCCAAAGCAGCATCTTATTTTATTACATTAGCCCAGAAGACCAAAGCTGCAGAAACAAGAATCTCTACTCCAACACCACCTTCACCGTAAGTTAACTACGACGCATGATCTTGCTGTCTGCAGCATTTTTAACCAACGGTGATTTAATGGATGGGAATCACTAATTGCTTTTGCAGACATCCCAGGTCAGGGCTGCTATTGGTTTCACACATTGCGATGGAGAGGACGATCGCAATGTTTCAAAAGGATTTTCACTCAATAAGCATGAAATTACATTTAATTACAAATTTAATGTAAATGAATGTAATCAGGTAATTAGAATGTGTAATGGCGTGATATTTACAACATGTAGCAATGCACTTATGATGTTGTATAAAATTATGTTAGAAATTCTTATTGAACTTTGTAAAAAAAGACACTGTTCAGCGAAAGCAGCTGATTTTAAAGTTCAACATCTTGATCACTTCAACATTTCATTTATGAAATGCTGTGTTTAGCCAATACTTTTAACAATTTGCTAAATATGTTTTGTAAAAATCAAACAATTTCATAGTTAGTGGAGTGCTAAAAAAGCCCTAGGAGCTATTCTCTTGGCTGCATATAGCGCCGACAGCTGAAACCATTTTAAAAAGATGCTTCATTATAAATCATTGAAAATAGGAATTCACAACAGAAATGCTGACACAATCCTTTATGGCAAATGAGGGCCTTAAGTACCGCCAGATTCCTGAATGTGACCACATGACAGCATTCGGCGTGTCTACTTGGGCAGAAACGCTGCAGCCGGTTCTCTGGGAGGAGGGCCTGTCTACACGGCTGCAATCCAGTTGCTTCTGTGTGAAGTGGCCGGCAGAAGGTACCCTGCTCTTCCCAGGGGATCCCTGTAAACAACCTGATGTAGGGTGGGGGTTCTCGGAAGGGGCCTCCCAGAACTCCTAGGCCAGCAGAATTGCCTCAGGGGCTGTTCTGGGTGCCTCTCGGACCCTGTGGGTGGGGCCTGGGCCCCCAGCACCCCTGCCCTTCCTCAGCCAGGGCAGCTTCGCCCTTCCCAGCCTTGTATTGGGCTTCCTGTATAATCTCATTAGGAGAAGGGATATGGAGGCTGAAAATATTCAAACATTGCTGTTATTTGCAGGGATCATTCATTATCAGATTACACCAGAGTTTGGGGCTAAAACTGGGCCAAGGAGGGTAGGAATGAGGGCTGCCCTGGAAAGAATGCATGTCCCCAGGGTTAGGGAGGCCCCACATGAAACCCAGAAAGGCTCATCAGTGCAGCCAAGAGCAAGTCGGCTGCCGGTGTGGGCCAGAGCCGTGACCTCCAAGCTCCCCGCTGCAAACAAAGGCCAGCGACGTTCATAAAATAAAGTTCTGGGTCTTCCAGTTACTCATGCTTTCTTTTCTAAGGCCAATGTGCTTGGAAAGGCAGCTGCTGTCTGCCAGCTTCCCCTTCGCTCACACTACAAAGAAGGCGAACCTCTCACCTGCCCTTAGCTCATCACAGCGCAGCACTGCGGGGAGCAAAGACCTCTGGGAGGGGGACTGGAGGATGCGCTGCTCCTGAGGGAAAGCCCACGGAGCAGACAAAAACACGGGAGGCAGGAAGGCTGTGACCTTCTGTCTGTCTGCCCGTCATCATCTACTTTTCTATCGGTCTGTCTGTCTATCATCTTACCTACCTACCTACCCGCCTACCCATCCATCCACCCATCTGTCTGTCTGTATCTCAGAGCTAGAATTCAAAGAAGCCTGTGCAGGATCATGTATTAATACACATTAACTAAAAATGAAGCCAGACTGTAATCATTAGGGCGGTTTTCAAATAATCGGGTCCTTCTTCTAGGCATTGGATGACATTTTACTTTCTTTCCTGTCTGAAGCCAGGGCTGGTCATATGACCAGTCTTGGGCACTGCAAAGCCATGAGCAGAAGTGAAGCATGTCACTTCCAGCATGAGCGTTCCACTCCTTCTCGTGAACGTGGTGATCACAGCCGTGTGCTGAGAAGCCTCCCTCCGCCGAGCTGTGCCCCTGGGGCAGCTGGGCCAACCTCTGCGAAGCCAGGCACCCCGGCCGAGCTGCCTCGAACCTGGAGATGGTGGAGGTTCGTGTGAGGTTGTGGAGGCTTGGGCTACTATGCAGTATAACCCAGCATGCCCTGACTAACAAGAAAATTAGATCCGATTGGCATACTGATTTGAAAATGAGGACTGAATTTTCTAATTAATGTATAAGGTGAACATTTTCTACAAAATAAATAAGCCAAATGCTGTCGCTTCACCATGTATTAGGAAACGATTCCAGTGCAACTATAGAAAAGAATGCTATAAAACTTGAAATGTCACCCTAAGGATGTGTGAGCTGGCACACGGTTTTACAAAACTATTACGGCCCATAAGTGCAGATGGTTAAAGCCTGGCGACACCTGGTCTAGAGAAGCCAGGACCAGGACACAGGCTGAAGGCTGCTGTGGTCAAACTGTGCTTCCGAATTCGTGGGTTGGAGTCCTCACCCCATGCCTCTGTTTGGAATAGAGTCTTGTCCAAGACGCTCGGTGCAGTGCTTCGCTATGGAAGCTTCAGGGAACGGATACAGGAACCAAGGGAACAGAGTGAGCCCCCGGCACACAGACGGAAGCCACGTGGGGAGCATCAGGCAACCCGGCCAGGAGGCCGCCGGCTGCTGCAGGAGCTGCTGTCCCCGCAGGGTCTCCCACTGTGTTCTGTGCAGGGACAGCACGGTGACCCTGAAGGAGCAGGAACAGGAGGGCTGAGGG